>JAVQKG010240065.1:0-11577 GCA_036025885.1 Hypseleotris bucephala
AATAGTTTGGACTCATTTTATGAATGCAACATCCGGGATCTTGCCTTCACTCTGTACAGAAGAGAGGGGTAGTATGTTAGTATTAACCACAGTAACATGACAACTGACTTTAAATTAAAATCTAAATAGATTGTTACCCGAAGCTGAGTGAAGATTTGTGCTGCTCTGTTGAAATCCCACTCATTGTCCTGGAGACACCTACAATGGATACAGATAGTTATATTAATCAAATGTGTTTGTGCAGTGTATAGCAAATACAATTTCTGCTTGTGAATATACTAAGACATACTTTTGGGACCACTCCAGATTCATGCCAGACTTCAGAGAAAAAGCAGTTAGCATCTCCTGCTGGGGAGCTGTGAGAGTTGGGACTGGACTAGACGACGGAGTAGGAGCAGGAGCCACAAAAGCTTTGCGTATTTCTTCTGTTGTCGCGGGACGGATGAACAGATGATCGTTCACAATACACAAACTGTAGATACCAAAAAATAAACATGTTTCCAATACTTCTGTTGATTTATAAACAACATTTCTCTTGTAAAAAAGGGAGCTGTTCTTACCCAGAATTGCCTGCAGGGACTGTTATGAAAACTCGAGAGAAAGCCATTGTAGAGTCGCGGGATTTTCCATCAACTAAAACAAACACAAAAAACACACACACAAAATCAGTAAAGACAAACATTTCATAAACAATCAATAACTCTGAAATACAACTGACCTTCTTTGAAGACACCACTCACTGTGAATGATAGTAGTGTGGTCTGAAACACATAAGTACAATTAAAACAAACTAGATTCATAAAAATAATAAAATAAAACAAACTTACCGTGTAGGTGTTTACATCAACTGTGAAAGAGGCGATGTCATGTTGCGTTTTGGGGAGCTCATTCAGGAAAGCCACTACATTGAGTCGTGTGTGCTTCAGCAGCCGGAAGCGAATAGCTACAAGGACATATATTTTTTATAGTAAAAACTGTAAATTAGTAAATTATTGCTTTACTTTAGGACAGAGACTTACTGGAATCTTTTAGCCTCTTCAGATTTCGACTGTCTTTCTGGTATTCTCCAAGACCGCTCCTAACAACAGAAGAAAACTGTGAATACAAATGCAACACAAGTAGGATATGTTATGCATAACAGTATGTCCTTACCGGGAAGGATTCTGGGTCGAGTAGGGTATTGTGAGCGAGAATGATGCTCCATCGTGGTAAGCATCAAGCAGCGGCTGTCTGTCTGACGAGTCGTATATACTGTAGTATCTGCCATGAAAATAACAAAACTGTTTAATTGGATTTAATTGATGCTAAAGCTAAAACAAGACTATGAAAAGGAACACAACTCACTGTTGCAGGAAGCGGAGAATGAGTGCTTTGATATCGTCTGATCCAAAACAGCTGCCCTGATTTCAAATAAAAGTTTTTTTTTGAGTTCCTTGCAGAAGAAAACAGGTATTATTTTAATCCGGTGTACCTTGCATGGAGGGATGGTGGTGGGTGTTTCCACATCAAAGCCTATGGGTGGAGGGAGATCTTGGCCGTCCTAAAAAGAAAGAAATGATCAGTGGTCTGAAAAAGTGACATTCTCTTTAAGCTTAGGAGGAAACCAAGACATCACAGGAACGAAACAAAGTTATAAAAATCTACTTACAAGTTTCAAAAGTCTGGGAAACCTCTGTCGTACAGCACTGGCACGAGAACAAAAATAGAAAAGCAATGTTAGTGTCACTGTCTGAGCCACAAATTGACATTCACAAACAATTAGCTACATTCTAAATCTACAACTCTCAGTCACACTTGAACCTCGGTTCATATACTCTCATGCTGCTGTGTTGCCTGGAGTATTTGGGAGAATAAAGTCAATGCAGTTTCAAGTTCAATAGACGTACACTAGCAATATAACACAGATGAAATAATCTAAAAATAATCCAACATTTGAATGACGTCAGATTTCTTCCATTTAAGTGGCACGTCCCAGTTGATAACTCATCCACCCATAGTGTACTCACCAGGCTTTGTACTCACCTGCAGCTCCAGTTTGGAGGTACACACACACCAGACACTTTCTAGATCACACACACATACATGCAGGAACCCACAAAATGAAAGGCAACATGAAAAGACATTTACAAAATAAGAAAAAATAAGACTATGCAATGCTGTGAAAGAGAGGGTTAGTACTTGCTTGATGATAACTTCTTTCCTAAGATGAGCAAGGGCTTGGAGCACAAGCATTTAACAGATGTGTCGTGCAGTATGTAATAATCTTCAAAGACAGCACAAATTAACAATCAGAGCGAGAGGAAAAAGCTGTATAGAGAAAATCAGCAGTAAGCTGAACTCAGCTGTCCGGTGGTCATCCTACAGAAGCTCTTTTGGCAGTTTTAATGTTTTGTTGCCACAGTGTTTAAAGCAGCTTTTGAACTGATTCACATTATTACATCTATTGTTATATGTAGTTACAGAATAATTCAATTAATAATGGTTCTCTTTTAACATCAGTCACAACCTTCAGTAAAAAATGAGCATCTCCAGCTAATTTTGTTTCCCTCTTCAGGTTTGGATTTCAAGAGATTTTGACAAACATTCCAGCCTTTTCATTGAATATCAAGTTGGTTTGAGGGCACAGCCAACCAAACTGAGTGGAAAAGAGTTTTGTGGTTCATTAAAATCACAGGTAGAGTGTGGTCCTCTATCTGAGCCCAGCAGCAGGCACTGTATAGTCCCATGTTTTTAACTTGAAGCATTTGAGCTGCTGCTCACTGGGACTGAGGCAAAGTAATCGTGACTGTGCCTGCCTTAGGTCGTCCCAAGGTTTGGAGGTGGGATCTTACCCGTCATGGGCGAACCAGCCTTCCATACTCGCCTGATACAGGTGCTGAATGGGCATAAATGCTACAAGGGAAGGGGATATTGAGGTTTTGTTCTTCTTTAATCCACATTTTATCCAAGCATTTGTCACAACAGTATATTCTTCTCTTAGGCATTAAACAATGCACACACAGTACAGCGCTGCTCAAAGGCATGTTGTCCCCTACTCTTTGTAAAATTCTGTCTATTTATTCTTTTAATTGATAATAGTATAATTATTGTTGTTATTATTCATATTATTGTTATTGTTGTTGTTATTGTTATTAAATGTTTAAACATTATCACTAGAAAATGATAAATTATTGTAAAATTGAATTTTTGTATAAACTGTAGGATTGCGCCAGGGGAGAGCTGGGCACAGCATTACTGAGAGCAACAAAGCAGACCAAAGAATGAGATGATGCCCGTCTGTGAAGCTGAGTAATTAGAAAGTGTTATGTGTCTCAAAGCAAAAGAAGAAAGTTCCTCAGGGCAATCTCAAGATGATTAGCTTGCGGTCTTGATTAAAATTTGGAAATAAATAATTTAAATTAGTAATCTTTCTTTTTCAACAAACAGTTAATGTAACAGTTGTAATGTAGGGGTAAATACAGGAAGATCCCAAACAGCCCGTTCTGCTTGTTCCATCCTAGTCCTGGATAGAGAAGTTAGTTATTGACACTTGGACATGTTTTAGCTGCACACAGGACACTCCAGGACCCTCATGTCACAAACACACAGCCGCACACTGTGGCCTCTTCAGAGTTGTCCACTCACTGTCCCCCAAACTCACTGACTGACCTGATGTACGACGCCTGGTCCTTGAAGTGTTCACAAAGAGGATTCCTGTTCAGCCACAGCTCCACAAGCTTCAGGCCCTTCACTTTCTCCAGCTCTCTGTCTGATTTAAGCTGATAACAAGACACAATTTAAGGAAAACATTAGTAAAGCCAGTGTATAAGAAATAAATATAAGTGAACTAGATGGAAGCCTTACCTCGTTGTGAGAAAGGTTAAGCGTCTTCAGGTTAGGCACCTTCGTAACCAATTCAGCAAGTTCATCCAGTTTGTAAATGCGGTTGTTGCTTAGATTTAAGCTCGCCAGCTGTGAGAGTAGACAAATATTGGAGTTAGTACAGTAACAGGTCACAGACTTCTTTAAAAATGACATTTGTGTGTTTTACCTCTGGAATGTTTTCTTCAATAATCTTTATAACAGCTTCCATATTGTTTTTTCTGTTTAGAATGACTTCAACATTCTGAGACACCAAGTCTATCACAGAAAAGGCATTTGATGAAAATGACAATTTAAAAGCTAAGCAATGTTAAATCTATATATATGACTGTGTAGCTACCTGGGTCTGTTCTGATGTTATTCAAGTCAAGAGCTTGTTGTGAGCCATCAAAACGTTTTGCCATGCATTGCTGAAAATAAACATTTTGCATGAATCATGAATGAATGTCCCAGTGTACAAATGTACACAAAATCACCTAACAATCAACTTTAATCCATCTTTGTGTGTACCTTTAAGTGCTCTAAATGCTCAGGCTTTAGATCAGACTGAAGAAAGGATGGAGGTTTGCTGCCGTTAACATGCACTTCCACCTAAAATTAACATACCATTTAGCATTAAAATGTGTAGGTCAATCAAACATCAAAATAAACAATATCACAATAAATCAAGTGGAAACCATGTCAAAGCAAACACTAACCTTATAACCATCTGTGTCTGTGATCTTGTGAGAACATTTGTGCAACGCGTTTGCAGCATTAGAATCATCCACAAAGAAATGGGCCCTGTTGTGGTCTACATGGAACTGGATTCACAAGAGGGTGAAAAATGTCAATGTTGTTTTCAATAAATAGTTTAACTTGTTATATTCGGATAATTAAGTAATATTACAAAAATGCTAAACCTCACCTGTACAGGTGTGAATTGTACAGAACAAATGTTCTGAAGAGCTGTCAATAACCATTTTTTGTCATGCTTTCTTCCATGTGGTATCTATGATAGAAACAAAGGCGAATTTATATTAATACAACCAGAAGACAAAAATATTTCACCAGCTGTTCCAGTACATACCGTAACTTTGTACCAGCTGAAGTGGCCCCTTGCACCTGGTCCTATCCCTCCTCCTCCTCCTCCGCCTCCTCCGCCTCGTTCTCCTCCTCTGAAACCTCCACCTCCTCGACCACCTCCGCCTCCTTTACCCAGGCGTCTGTCTCTGTCAAACCTGCCTTCTCCTTTCCTGCCAGGTCTTCCATATGGCATGCTGAGAAATAAATTGGAAATACATCTTTTAAAATTATGCATCTGTCAACATCCCTCTGTATACTGCTTTTATGGATGATTCACACTATACTATAAGTTGCAGGCCTTAGGTACAGAGAAAGTTCAAAACCACATTTAAAGAGTTAATAACTGCACTGCTTTACTTACAATCTGTTTTGGCCTCCACCGTCCTGCGACCCGTCACTCATGGTTACATCTCCATCAGTGTCATCGAGTCTAGACCTCGGACCAGGTCCACCTCCGAATCCTCCCGAGGGGCCTCCACGGTGGCGGTCCCGGCGGGGCCTGTCAAACCGGCCTTTGTGGGGTCCTCCTCTGCCTCCTTTACGGTTACGGAACGGTGCTGTCCTATCATCATGTTCTAAGAAAATATAAAATACACGTGAGTAAACTTTGACAGAAAAAAAATATGGGAATGTTTGAGTGTAGAGAGCAAACAAATATTCACTAATATGTAACACACCAACAAGTAGTTGTTGTAATTTGACACGAGAAAAGGGGGGCTTGAAATTTGTAATAGTTTGTAACAAAACGCCATGGCGCTGCATTCACACCGGACGTGCATGAAGCCAAAAGAAAAGAAAAAGAAAAAACATGCTTATCGAGTCTAGTTGGACCCTTGTACATTTGAAAACAACTCACTTAAACACCAGGTGGAACTGGTTTTGTTCGCTTCAGAGAGGCGTCTCTCAGCTGTCACAGATGCGGATACACTGCTAGAGTACAAGAAACAAGTACTCAACCTACTAAATCAGGACTATACCCAAGACTAGATCAGATCTAAACTAGACCTATAGAGAGCAGGCTCTGACATGGGAGTGACGGGGCCAGGACTAAACCAGAACTAAACCCCGAACTAGACCAGGTTGAATTAATAATACAGTTAAGATCCTCTTTATAGCCTAACCTGTTGATAATATCATACCGCTTGTGTATCTATGACATGATTTATGATCTCAATTTGTGTGTTTGGTGCTTTATGTATCAGTGCCAACGTGTCTTCATAACTTTACAAGAATCACTCGCTTCATTTGCTCTACACGCATCCAGTGTGAACGCAGCACAGATCACAGAAGTGTGCATACGCTATTTGTTTTTGAAAGAATCTCACTGCTGCTCTGTAGCCAGTACGTGACTTTACCTCCAAAAACCATGGGGTCGTGATCCGAGACCTCTCGTCTCACCATAAAGGCACCACGGCCTGAGGAAGAGCAATACAGGTTGTTCAGAAAAGAATCTAAGTAGTGTTTTCCTTACCATTATAGTAATGCCCGCCGTCCGCCATATTTCTTCACCAACGTCAGAAAAAAAGGCACAACCTTGATCAAAACAACGACTGTATAGTTTTTCCTAAAGATCCACAATATCCAGATGCGTGATCATATAAAATTATGTCGTTTCCAGTTTTTAAACCAACAGCGGTTCTGATCTGAGAAAGATTTGAGAGCTTTTGTAATAGCTGTTAGCAAAGGAGCAACATTAGCTTCTCCTTCCTCTGCATTCACGACACCGGAAACAGAGCTTTCACTTCCGGAACACATACTTCACTTGACGCGGATAAAGCAAACACGTGAATACTACATAACTACCATTGTCAGCGAAATTCCAATCATTATAAAGAATATACACAGGACTATACGTTTTTTAACCAATAACTAGATTTCACAAGCATAAGCAATTAACTTGGGTCAGTCCCAGGCAGTCAACTTAAGTTGTGAGGCCCACGGAAGTTTCAGTTATTATAATAAGTTTATTTGACTCTTACAAACTTTCCATCTGAATTCCTACAAACGATACTGATATTTGCTGTAAAATATTAAGTCACTGGTAAAAAAGACTTACCTTGATTCAACACGTGTGTGGTCACTTCAAGGTGGGGATAAAACCTCCGGTAAAAAGTCGCTCGGTCCATCCTAAATCTAAACAAATTTGGCTTCTGGTATCTTCAAATACATCTACAACGGTACTCAGAAGAGACGTCTACAGATCTTAATACAGTAAATATCAACATAGATATTTTTGTGGCGAGACGTGTCAAGGTTAGCATTTAGCTACTGAAGCTAATTCGTGTATAAACCCCGTGTGCATTTTGTCACCGCCCAATAACATCAACTATTTGCAAACATATTTAGTTATGCGTTGCGTTAATATGTTAAAATGATTTGCATTTATATATTTCTGTGTGTATGTCTGCAGTTGTCACCTGTCTCCCGCTCCTTACTGTACTTAATAAAGCGCCACCTATTGGGCAATGGTCACTATCCTTTGAGAAACGCACTCAATGCTGTCAGCACAAGCAATAAAACTTATTCACCATGGCTTTCCCACAATTAAGTTTAATAATAAATACTTTTGCAAACAATATGAGAGATCCTTTTTTGAGAAATGTATTACGTATAAAATTGTTTTAAAAAAAGTACTTGCTACATATTTCCTCATGACATGCAAAATTTCATACACTGACTTAAATTTGCAATGACATGTACATACCAGATGCACAAATATATTATATATATATGTATATATATATATATATATATGTATATATTTAAAACCATGTTATTCCATCAGTTAATTCCATCAGTTAATTTTTTACATAATAATTACAAAGATGACTATGCAAGGCTTTATGGCGCTCAAACTGTAAAAGACTAGTTCAGAGAGCATGAGGCATAATTTTCACACATGGTTTGGCAACTAGAGACTCCAGACCCCATTGAGAACCTTCATAGTCCGACTCTCCCATCAACAATACATAATCTTAGTGAAATAATTGAACAAAAATAAATCTTTGAAGTAATCAAAGCTAAAGTCGGTCCAACAAAATATTAGTGTTTTGTTTTTTTTGGTGGCGACTTTCTATTTGGCTGGGCAGTTTAGTTTTTGCAGTTGTTCACCATTTTACTTCTTCATGAATCATGAGATATTAGTCTGTGCATTATGAAGTGTTTCCTCTCCACAGTTGTCTTCTTCTTGCTGCCATGATGCTATAGTTATGGCCTGGCTGAGTGAAGTCATAAGAGAGGCTAGGCCAAGTAGGTACCCGTCCTCCCTGCTGCCCTCGCTCCACGGGACATTGTGTTTGAGTTCACTTGTGTCCGGAACAGGAGTGGTCTTCCCAAAGTCTATCATCCACACACTGGCTTTACTGCTGTGGTCATGGACGAAGAGAAGAGAGCTGCCGATCACCTAAAAGACAAATTCGATAGCTCAGTTTTAGATTAAGTTTATAATACACACAGGAGGCAAGGGAATTTATTCAAAAAAGGGTAACAAAGCTTAGTGAAATACCAAAGAGGAGATTTATGGATGTAGTGAAAGAGAACATGAAATTAGTTGTGAGAGAGGAGCATGCATAGAGGGTAGGGTTTGATGGAGGCAGGTGAGGAACTGTGATGAATTGTAAAGTGAACAGTGGATAAAGAGCTATTTGTGTTATGTTTGAGTTTAAATTTTTAAACTAACCTCATGTGTCCTGAAAAAGGGTGAATTTCTTAGTGCATCACCAAGGGCCAGGAGTCTTGAATGATACGCTTTCTGACAAATATGTAAAAACCAGGACATGTGGTAAATAGTAATGTTACAGTATTTTACATTGGATTGTTTTTGGATGACTTACGAGTATATTGAGCTGGTTTCTTGTGAAAAAAAGCAGAGTTTCCGTCACTTGAGCTAATGTCACGGTTTTTCTAAAGTCGCGTTGGACATTTCCATCCTCTGTCTGCTTAAAAATAACGGATTTAGTTTCAAATTTTGGAATATGATTAAAGAACATTTGCAGAACATACCATAATGCCCTCGATCCGAAAGCCCAGTGTTGACGTGGAGCTGGTGTTGTCTCTCCAGCGTAGGTACCTCCACTTGGTCACAGCCTTCTGAGTGCGCTCCTCTGGGGACAAGGCTGAAGGGTCCACTTTGAACATCTTCTGAAACATGTCGCTACGTAGTGTGGGTTTGGCTTGTGCACTGATTACTTCTTCCTCCTGATATGTTCTGAGAAGACATGATTTTGAATATAAATCTACAACAGAGTCAAGTGTAGTGATAGTGTTAACGGTTCTAAGTAACGTCTGCAATTTTAATCTTCTAATATTCTTTGTCTTTTCTGAAAATGTAAGACTTACACGCAAAATTATTCACAGATAAAGAAGACAGAGCACATATAACAAAGGTTTAGCTTTTTGATTCTCTCCTGCACATACATCTACTTATGAATGTTAGGAGACAGAATCTTGGTTCAACTTTTTTAATCACTCAAATAAATAAATAAAAAGTAGCAATCACAAGTTGGCAATAAATATTACAATTTCACCCAAAATGTCACCTCTCTGGACGTTTCCTACCTGACTCCCATCTTACAGTCCATGATGACTGGTCTCCTGAGGCCCCTGAGGAGGTCCTCCAGGCGGAGATAGCAGTGCTCCCCTCTAGTGACCAGGCCGTGGAACTGCGGCACAAAGGGTCTGAGTGGATCTTTCATCAGACTGTCCAAACAAGTGGCCTCTACTTCACTGTAGAGTTTGAGCACCTCTCCCCCCTCACCGAGCTGGAAGTTACCTGATGATACAAGTAACAAGTTAATTACTATAACTATTCTGATCAATTCATCTGTTGAGTCATGTTTACGTGTTTTTTGGATCCCATTTAATAATAAACCACTGCCTCGTTTTTCTAGATACCCAAAGATGCTGTACAATTGCATTATTCATTCACTCCACAGTCACATTTGTAGTGGCAAATCACTTATGCCACAGCTACCCGGGGGCACACTGACATTTAACAATAATTAATGCAACAGAAAAATAAAATAGAAAAAAAGTTGGGGAAAAGTACATTATTAAAACACAACACAAGAATTAACATAAAATTGCTAATAAAAAAAGTGAATGAAATAGTTAACTTATTGCAGCCCTATATAGCAATGCATAATATCACATACATTTAAAACCATTAAGAAATTGTGTGTTAGTTTTGACATGCCTTGATGTCCAGCCAGCTGGACCCAGGAGCTCTGCCGCTTGAAGGACCAGTACATCATGGGCAGGAAGGTTTTCCAGGAGCGACTCTGGACATAAAACAGACACTGCTCAAACCAATATTGATTTTACATGGGTATTTACTATTCTAACACACATTTGAACAAGTAACAATGTAAACAGCATAGTCCAAATGAACCGGCATGTCTGGAAGAGCAGGAGAACACATGCAAATAAAAAGAGTTAGTAGGTTTGCCACAATTTTAAAGGTTAGATTTCTTTACATACTGTTAATAGGTTATAGTAACAGTAGCTAATCTTAGTCTTGGATATGTAGGGCGTAGTTTTTCATTTATTTGTTCTGGACAGGCTGGTTTTATTTATTAATTTTAGGGCTGGAAGTAACTAATAACTAATTGTTTTGGTATTTGATTAATCTGACCACTATTTCTTCCCAAATAATTGATTAATAATCGGATAGCAAAATGTTTTTTTACTAAATTTGAACCAGGTGAAGCTCTTCTATGTTCTGCATAGAGCACATTTACAGACAAATGTTTTTATACAGTTATGGCCTAATTAATGTTCTACATGGTTTGTTAAATCCTTTCTCTCATCAAATGGCATGTTTTAGAGTCTGTATATTCCAGTTAATCATTATTCGATTGCCAAATTAGTTGACGATTATTTAAAAAATCAATTAATCATGATTGTCCCACTGTGAGACAAATACAATTATTCATATCTTGAAATTAATGTTGAGGGCATATTTGGTTTTGTGTACAGTACATGGCATTTTTACACCTGGACATGGCTAGTATGAAAAAAACAGTTAACAAAGATACTGTGTGTGAACAGAATCTGTAATATCTTTCTGAAAAAAGTGCATCAAATTTCTACCATATATTTCCACTGGTTACCCCTCATAAGTGCAGCAGAGGTAGCAGCCAGGCATGCAAACATCATTCAAATAGAATCATATCAATGTCCTCTTTCAGTTCATGCAAATCAGGCGGGCCGCAGAACAGTTGGGAAACAAGATGGCTGTAAGTAGCAGTAGGTGGAGAGGAGTGAAAGATGATAGTTCAGATAGCAACATGCATTAATATAGGGACATTTACAATTTTGTGGGAAGCTGTATTTCAATAGGTTTAGTTCAAAATGAAAATTGATTAAATAGATTCTGGTCATAGTGAATATTTTTCAAGCATTTATTATCCAGTTTGAGATTTTGAGTATGTCTTAACTCACTGGTTCCCAAACTGTGGTAGTGGTAGCTCTGGTGGGCTCTTTAGTACTCAGACCTAATTTTGTCTAGTTTAGTTCTGGTTTAATGCAGTCTATAGATGTGGGTTAGTACTGATTTTGTTTAGCCTATTAAATGGTACTTGGAACATGAACTCTTTTCCTCAGGGGTCCAAAATAAAAAAGTACTGGTCCATGGCTCTAATGCAGAAAATA
>JAVQKG010240076.1:0-10808 GCA_036025885.1 Hypseleotris bucephala
ACATGTCCCATATATTCACTGTCCCTCCTCTGTACATGTCCCATATATTCACTGTCCCTCCTCTGTACATGTCCCATATATTCACTGTCCCACCTCTGTACATGTCCCATATATTCACTGTCCCACCTCTGTACATGTCCCATATATCCACTGGCCCTCTCATTCCTTTGTCTAACTTTGTGCTGTTCTGTACATTTTCTGCAACCCAGAGATTAAGCTCAAGGCTGGACTATTTCTTTCAAATAAGTTTCATATATTTCTGAATTCCTTAGTAACTTAATAGATCTGTATATTCTCCCAAAAGCTTTAGGGACCAGCCTTCCTTCAAACTCACACAAAGAATTGCTTTTTACAACAATATTTCCAGCAGCAAAATAGCAATAGCAATACAGAGTTCAAAACTAAAATGAAAACCAGCTTTAAGGCTCGAACTGCAGCATTGTGTTCTGGGAAACAATAGACTACTGTACAGTCATTTTTCATCTCAGCAAACATTAGTGCCACAAGCCTTTTCAACCTACAGCTTTGAAACTATTGATTTTTAGAAGAAGCTTAAAACACAGACATAAAAATGCAGTATATAGACGAAAGTATTCAGCCACGTAAGTTAATTATATTATTGTGTCTCCAGTTAAAGATGTCTTAATACAGGTCTAAACTAGGTCTGAACCAGGACTGAACTAAGACAAAACCAGGACTAAACCAGAACTAAAACAGGACTAAAAAAGAACTAAATCAGGTCTAAACCAGGAATAAACCAGGGCAAAGGCAGGCGAAAACCAGGTCTAAACCAGAAGTAAAGTAAAGTCTTGTGAGGCAGACCTAAACCAGGACTAAACCCAGGGCTAAACCAGGGCTAAACCATACCTTGGTAGCAAGCAGTCTTGTGAGGTAGATTTCGGACACCATCTTGCTGCCCCTGTCGCCCTCTCTCTGGTCAGCATGGTCGTGGTTCTTCACTAAGTGCCACAGTTTGGTTCCACTCTCCAGGTCTGGTGTGATCATGGGCGTCCGGGAGCGCAGACTGTCAGGGCTGCTGGCTGTTCGCAACATACTCTCTGAAAAAACAATTTAAGTTTAAAAAATAAGGGAAATTGCAAGGGGAAAACACATAACAATATTTATCAATACAATAAATGTATTTCTCTAATATTATTTTTCTTATGAACAAAAACAATATAATATGTTTTACTTGGACAAATAAATGTCAGTCTGCTCACTGAATGCGTTTATATCGTGTTAAAAGCGCAACCCGACACTCATCTGATGCTCATTTGAATATTCATATTTCCTTTATACATATTCATGACTCCACCGGCTGTGACCTAATAATGCGTTTAGCTCTTTACCGCGCGCACATCCATTTTTCATATCGCTTTTGCTTTGTGATTAATTTTGAATTAGAAGATTTGCTCAGTAAATAAGTGTCATTATTTCGGTTTGCATTTCAGCACAAATTGAGATAAATATTTTCACAAACTAAACTGAGCTTTGACCTACATAAAGAATTAACTGCAGCGGATACAGTCAGTGGCCACTTTATTAGGTCCACTTTATACACCTTGGAACCAGCCTGATTAGTCTCCCCTGGCATCAACAATTCACCACAGAACATCCGCTCACTGGATATTTTCTCTTTTATTTCAAAACCGTTATCCGTAAACTAGGACTAAACCAAGACAAAACCAGGCCTAGTTTATGCAAGGTATAAACAAGTACTCAACTTGGACGTAACCAGGACTAAACCAGGACTCAACCATGGACTCAGTAAGAATTTCACCAGATTTGTCTTCAACATGTCTTTAAACCAGGTCTAGACCAAGCCTGTCCATCCATGACTAACTATTCTATACAATTTCAAGGGCAAAGTTTAATGAATTATAGTAAACCAATCCGAAACACTAGACATGACGCTAAAGCCACACATTCAGCACACAGCCTGTTGTTAATGAGGAAGTCACATTAGCACAGTTTGTATATGACATGGACAATGAAACACACACCACTGCGGCTCCGAAACGGCTTGTGATTGATTCATCTGCAAAAATAGCAAAGAAATTATTCGCTGTGTGCAAGAGACCAGACCACAAGAAAGCTGGTATACAATGCTAGTCTGAACCTGAACTAAACCAAGAATGTTATTGGCTGCTATTTGCATTGAGAGCATGTGTACCTAATAAAATGGCCAGTGTTTTTAGTGTTCCTAATAAAGTGGCCACACAGACACACACAGATGTCACACACACCTTCCCTCGTACCGTATCTGGAGAGAGACTTGGTGAAGGTGGAGGAGTTGGAGATGTTGTACGCTGAGTTCTGTTTTGGAACCAGCGCGATCACCGAACCATCTGTCACCTGAAACATAAAAAACATTTAAATATGTATTGAGAATCATTCATTCATTTCCCCTAAACTACAGCATTTGAATATTTTTGGCTAACTGCGGCTATGAGGGAGAATTTAATTATTTCTTAGCAAAGATGCAAGGCTTTCTCATAACAATCATTTATTTATGCAGTAGTATATGTCAGCTACTATAGGCCTAAGGCAGAGTAACGTGTGGAGGACATGCAGTAAAACGGGCAGGACCCACAGTGACACAGGGAGGACACACAGTTACACAGGGAGGACACACAGTAACACAGGGAGGACACACAGTAACACGGGGAGGACACACAGTAACACGAGGAGGATACAGTAGTAGTTACCTGGTAGTGAGCCAGAGTGTTGAGTCTCTTCCAGTCGTTGTCGATCTTTGTGGTGACGTCCTCGTCCTGAAGAATAATCCTGGCCATTCTGCCTTGTCTCCACTCTGTACCAACACAGGCATTAGTGAATAGGGAGTTCTTATATAAACCAGGACTAAACCATCCCTAAACAAGGACTAAACCAGAACTGAACCAGGTCTAAACCAAGAATTACCCAGGTCCATGTCCGAAGCCTTAGGTCTCTATGAATAGGGGGGTTTCATATATAAACCAAGACTAAACCAGATCTAAATCATGACTAAACCAGGTCTTACCCAGGTCCATGTCAGAAGCCTTAGGTCTCTGTGAATAGGGGGTTCCTTTATAAACAGCGTCCAGTAGTTTTTCTTTGACTTGGGTCACAGTGTCACAGTTCAGGCTCTTGACCGTAACCTCCGGAGCGTTCTCGTTCTCTGGATTTACACAGTGCAGCGTCTACACAGAGAGAAGGTGTTAGTATTAAGGTTGCAAAATAATAATTAAAAAAATTAAACTGCTGTTACCATATTCAAGACTACTCATCAATAATTGGGCAAAAATGCTGTGTCTGTTTAAGCGTTTTAAATTTCGTTGTACGTAGCAATAACAATAAAGTTTTACAGCTTATACCACTGTAGCCCAATCCTGTTGCCTGTTGTTAGCATTAGCTGATATTAATAAGTCTTCAGGTTTACCATTGATAATAATTGTATAGTTCTGTGTGTCCGTACCAGAGTCTTGTAGTCGATCTGTTGTCGGATGAGTTTGTCTTCGCTTAGAGAATAGCGAGCCTCTCCCGTGATCGAGTCTATGGGACCCTTCTCCATCTGCTGCTTCATTGCACAGTACAACATGAAAAGGGGCTCGCCAGCGCACTCCTGTGGACACAATCATACACATATTAACATTAAATTGAAAAGAGTAAAGAGTATAAAGATGTAGACAGGGCAATAAAGTTTTGGAAATTGTGAAATTCAAAATAATCCTTCTATTGTTTTATTTCTGTCCATTTCTAAATCAAGGTAAACCATCATGAAGACAGGACTAAACCAGGTCTAAACCAGGAGTAAACCAGATCTAAACTAGAACTAAACAATGTCTAAACCAGGTATAAAGCAGGACGAAACCAGTACTAAACCAGGTCTAAACCAGGTATAAAGCGGGACAAAACCAGTACAAACCAGGTCAAAAGGAGGATTAAACCAGTACTAAACCAGGTCTAAAGCACTACTTAACCAGGTCTAAACCAGAACTAAACCATGAGTAAAACAATTCAAGCCAATTCAAGTCTGACTAAACCAAGACTAAACCAGCAATACAGAAATGTCGCCAAAATAGCCAGAAAAGCCAACAATAAAACTGCAACTGTGCAAAACCCTTCTATTGTGCTGAAAATGCTTAGTTTAGCCCCAAATCTGTTCCAATTATTTCTGTAATCTCGGAGAGCCCTGCAGAGCGGCGCTGGAGAAACAAGGGCATGGCCTCAGAGGCAAACAGACGCTAACAGCTAAATGACAACTTTCTATTTCTCTCTCTCTCGCTAACACATTTTAAGGTTTCGATCATTTTAGCGTTGAGTCCTTTGGGGAAAAACTGTCAAATTGTGTTGTGCCAAGACACAGCAAAAAAAAAGGAAAATCTAAAGCTGCAGTCTGAGAACCTCTGTGGACTGTATCGTAAGGGTTTAAATGAGACTTGGAGACCTTCTGTGGGCTGTATTTTATGTTCGTCATAAACAAACTTTTAACTATAAAAAGAAAAGTCATTAACGGAGTGGGAGGCAGTGGTATTTTTATCTGGCTTTGTGGCTTTTAATCACTCGAAAGCACACACAGAAAATGCTGCAGACAGAGGTCAAATACTGTTGACGTCACATTTTAGTATCAGCTTGGCACGCTGAGCAGATACTAAAAAGTAGGGCTGTAAAAGTAGAGCTAACAATTATTTTGCTAATCGATTAATCTGTCTACTATTTTTACGATTATTCAACAAATCGGTTAATAGCAAAAACTGCATAAATATGAGATAAAGTCCTAAATGCAAAACTAAACTGTAGGAGCAGAGAGAGAGGGCACACAGGAGGAGAGGCGTAGGCAGAAACCATTTCAACTGTTGTGGCCTTTTAGCAGCAGCACAAATGCAACACAAGCAAAATTAGTGTACAAAGACATTACTTAAAGTCATTAAATTTCTGGTTGCTGGATGAATTTTTACCACTGCACTATTGCTACTCCAACCTTATAATCTTTGAGAGGCTGGAATTGGCTCTGTCTGGCAGAGGCAGAGCTTGTCATGAATTAAACATTTGTGGAGGCTTTAGTTCGATTTAGACTTAGAAATGTACCTTGAGGAACTTGTACAGGAGGAAGGTGAACCAGTTTGTCAGCATCTTCTCAGCCACTGACTCCGTCCTGAGAGAGAGCAGGAGAAAATGTGAGTTAATGTGGAAGTAAAAAGCACATTCAACAATTAGCAGGACATCGAAAAGTTAGAAATTTGTGATAGGCATCGATAATTAAAAAAAAAAAAACTTTAGCAGTGTTGCTAACAGGTTTACCGGCATATTTACAGCTGTTTTATCCGTGTGTAGTTGTCATGGATGAAGTAGAAAGCAGCTCCGTGGCAGACACACTCATTTGGGAGCATGCTGGTTCAGTCTCCTCTCGGACTACTCTGCCTGTGTGCTCGTGGTCATTTTAATACATGTTCTAAAGTAGAAGTAGGCTACTATCATCTACATATATTGTACTAAAACAGTAAAAATCAGGACTAAAAATGTGGGTATAAATCACTGACCTAAACTATGTAATAAAATATCGTCATTATTGAGTTTAGTTGCTATCTTTTTATGCTAATTTGTAGTTTGTCCTAGATTTGTAGTGTCTCGTGCGAATGTTGAGATTTGATTGTAGTGACAGCATCGTGAGACATTCTGACAGCAACAAAAGGGAGAAACCAAACCAGAAACTGGGGCAGACATGAAGGCAGACCTACGCATCTGCACTGGGATTTTTTATTTATCTAAAGGAGTTTTTTATGGCTGTCAGCAGAATACATCTACCAGTGTGTACAAAGTGGCTGGAGGAGAGCACTTGAACTGGAGGGGCTGTCTCAGACCAGGCTGATCAACTTTGCGAAAAGAAAAAAAATCTAATTGCAACCTTTTTGTCGGCTCAATTACAACCATAAAAATTGCCATAGACCAGTGGTACTCAGAATATATTTATTGTCCCAAGTATCATTAAATCTAGATCACATTTGAAATAGGGATAAAAATAAACTAATGTAGTTCTAATGTAGGTCTAAACCAGGTCTAAACCAAGTGAAAAAAACTAGGGCTAAACCACAGCACTAAACCAGGACTAAGCAGGACAAAACAAGGTCCAAGTACCACCAGAGAGAGCCCACGTGCCACCAGGGGTATCTGTACCACATTTTGAAAACCAGTGCAAATAGACAGATGTAACCTATTATTCAACTGAACACATAACTCTACATCATAGAACAGGGGAGGATAGTCAATTGTAAGCATTTCATTGCTCCCGTACCTCCGCAGCAGTAGTTTGGGGTGGTTCTTGCTCTCCAGGTTCTTGTCTATAAGGTCTGACAGCAGTTGTTTTAGTACCCCCGTAGCGTACTCCATCTCCCCCTGCAGGGCCGTCATGATGAGAGAGGCCACGTTCCCTCTGTCCCTCATGGAGAAGGACCTCTGAGCCTCCAGGGTCCGGATAAACGACAACAGGAAGTGCTTCTTGGTCAACAGCTGTCCGAACAGAGTCAGAGCCTTCTCCACGTTAGCAGGGACCTGGAGAAAGAGCAAGAAATAAGAATATAAGGGCAGGATCTTCAAGTGAATTTAGATAGATATGTACTTTATTGTCATTACTCATTGCATTTCCATACACAAGAAACTACATTATGTTTCTCACCAGCTCAACAGTGAGTTAAAGCTACACTACCTGATTTCTTTTTCCTTGTCTTTTGGCAAAAATAATTGTTTAGTTATTAGTACAGCATAACAGAAGTCATCTGAGAAAAAAATGAGACTTTGATGTCATCTGTGGGCTGTATTGTAAGGGTTTTTGTTTTGCAACGAGGGAAGGAATGTTCAACCAATCACACAGTGCTTGGGTAGGAAACTTTTCACTCTGAAGTTCTAGGCTTTATTGTCAATATTTGTGTACAATTCGTTCTTGGTGTAATGAAAGTTTAAGGTTCGGACGAAAGTAAAGTGAGATGCAGTAAATATGCGGTTTGTCTTTCTTTTCTATATATTTACCCGTTGTGAAGACTAGACAGATATCTGGGTATAAATTCCAATTGCCCTTGTGTTTTGTTGTGTTAGGAGTGTTAAGCCTTCTCTTACTGACCCGTACCTCCATCTCCTTAAGCACAGGGTGGTCCTCGATCCCCGGGAACAGAACCCTCATGGCGTAGGTCCGATAATCTAAGAACGGAATTCCCGCTCCGTCCAACTCCTGAGTCAGCTCATGGATATCAGTCTGCAGCTCCGCGAATGCTGTAGGAGTGAGAGAGAGTTAGGTACTTAGGCCTGAGGCGGGTTAGACTCTATTAGCCTATTAGTCTTTATTATGTACTTTATTGTTGAGTGGTACATTGAGACACTAGTTTCTGAATTGTTGCAAAGAACACCTTACACCTTTTAAGGATGTGTCTGTGTAAGTCCAGCTTTCCCAAATAAAATAGTATACATTTTTAGTCAGTTGTTATTTTAAAAGAATTTAACAGTCAACAGAGTGACAAAAAATGTAAGCCCCGCCCACCATACACCCAGACCAATCTAGTCACATCCCTTATGCTGAAATATGAAAGGATTTTTTTGTAGTTTTGAATGACATTGTAGAAAATTGTCCTATATTGCCCTAACAATACAACCTCACCATCTGTCAAAACTCCAAACACAATCAGTGAAATCAGTCTGAGAAGATTCACCGTCTCGTCATTAACCTCAATCATCAATGTTTTTGCTTGATTTTAATTTGAACAAAGACACAACAGTTAAACAGACGTGTATTTGTGATGGTTGTAATCAGTATTCAGTGTGTGTTGGGCCCATCTGTGTGTCACTGCTGCCAAAACAAACCAGTGAGCTCCAGTCTGCGCCAAAAACTATGAGAATGAAAGAGATCTATATCACAAATCTGATATTGACACAATATTATAAATTGTTGAGGACAATAACTACACTAAGGACTAAATTTAAGACAGAACTAAAAACAGGGCTAAACATACAGTACATTAAATTCAAAGTTGAAGTAAGTGGGACTAAACCAGACCTAAATCATCACTAAAATCCACATTATTAAAAAAATCAATGGAAGCTAATCAGCTATGTGGTAACGCTAGACCAGGTCGGCAGTAGTGAACAAAATAGTTCAACATCAACAGTTGGTGTCTGACACTTGGAAGAACCTAATTTTAAACCAAGCACTTATAAATCACTTATTTTCAGTTTAGATACATTAAAGATATATTGTGCATCCAAGATTATAACTTATTAGCTAAAGTCTGTCATAATTATTGAGGAAACCAAAACTAAACCAGGATTAAGCAGAATTAACCCCAGGATGAAATCAAGCTAAACCAGGGGCAGTAGTTAATTAATTGCAATTCAACTTTCTTTTTTTTTTTTCTTTATGAAATCATAATGCACCCCCTTCACTCCAGTGCCTCCTCTCTCCCCTGAGACTGTAGTTAGTGAGGGCCAGGAGCTGTCTCATGGGGAGGAGGGGACCAACATCTGGAGAGGATCCTGGATCAAAGCTCTCTCCTGGAAATGAACCAAAATCTACACAAACACACACATGCCTACACCACACACACACACACACATGCCTACACCACCATACACCACCATACACCACTGCGCACACACACACGCGAGAGAGTGGCACTGAAGGAAAATGCAATGGAGTCAGGCCAGCAAATGTTAATTTACAAATCAAAATTATTCTTCTTTATAATTTTGCACTGTTTTGGCATCTGTAGTGGAGAGCAAATGAAAAATGATCTTACCGCTTTCCTGACCAAAAATGATGTATTAAAAAATGTCAGACTAGTAATTACCTGTAGGCTAGTAGAAAGTAGTAGTAATAGTTTTGTGACACCCTCTATCTTCAGCTATTGTTCTGTGGCTTGGTTGGTTAAAATTCTTAAACGGCAATGTAGAGATTTGGGTTTAAATCTCCAAAAAAATATAAAATGACACAGAGGAGGACAATGGAGGTACATGGTGGTGACTCTGTTGAATTTGTCTCACCTTCCTTGCACTCCAGGGCGACCCGAGACTCCAGGTTGTCCATCTGTAGTTGGAGTCTTTTGAGCGTGCGGTCGGCGTCTCGTGACTTCCTCTTGTAGGCGATGAGGACGATGATGATGACGAGGAGAAGCAGCCCTCCTCCTCCTCCAATCCCGATGATGGCCGGGAGTGTCAGGAGACTGTCCGAGTAAATCTGGAGAGTACCAGGCGAGTACTCGAATCCTCCCGCTCGGATCTGACAGAATCAAAATCATGTTGTTAACAGGGCAAAATTTGAATAATAATAACAATATCTTACAATTTCTAAATCGATATATTTTATGTGTGTTTAGAGGGTGTGTGTGTGTGTGTGTGTGATTTTAAAATACATGCGCCAAAAAGGTAGAGGCAAAATAAAAGTGTTGGTGGCTTGGAATAAGGCAGTAAATTATACAAAACCTGCAGTCAGATTTAAACAAAAAACATTAGTCCATTCTTCATCAATTCCGCAGTCAGGTAAAAACAACATCAGAACATAGTTAAAAGCTCAAAAAAGTCAATTTTGCAGAATATAACAGCTTTAAAAACAATGCAAATCTGCAGACACTAGCCCTCTGTCCGTCACTGTAAGGCAATTCCGCGAATCAAAGTTATAAAAAACACAAATTGGATAAAAAAAAAAAAAGTATTAAAAATTTACATTTACACTACGACATCTGCATATTTATTGAAGACGCCAAGAAATAATCAAAGCGCTGGGAGGATTGAAGAATCTAGGTCAAGAAGGGCACATACAGTATGCTCCCTGTACGAGGCAGTCACTTTCAACCATATCACTTCAAAACAGCCCTGCTTGCCACAACAAACCAATAATACGCTTCCCCTTCACGTTTGCACCATTCGCTTCATCTCAAAGACTCCAAAACACAGGAAAAAATAGGACCTCGAGAGGCCCACAAGCCATTTTTCATTCACTATCAATGGTGTTTCAATTTGGGCAAACCGTAACCAGTGGTGGTTTTACATATGGGCACTATGGGCAATCGCCCAGGGCGGCATTCTCTATGGGGCGGCACGACGAGAGGGGGAAAAAAAGTGACTCTCGTATTTAATAGAATTTAATATTTAAGAGAAGCCTTTTGTCCCGTATTTCGGAGGTGGCCTTTAACGCACCAATCAGTCACCCGCAAACATTTCTAAAAGTGTAATACTGCCATTGATAATGTGATTGGTTTTACTGTTCAATTCCAAGCCAATAAGGGTCAAACGGGAGCGGGTCAAGGCGCGCGGGTCTGAGTCTATGAAGACAGCGGAGGCAGCGTCCGCCCTGCCCGCTCGTCTCCGCTCACGTCCCGCTCATATCACCGCTCATATCCCGCTCAGCTCGAGGAGCAGATGCAAGATCGCGCTGCTCTGCAGTCTCAGACGTGACTGAGAGAAAGAACTCGAGAGTGTGAGTATTTATCTGAGGCTTGTGGTGGTCTCACGTGCACCGCAGCAGCAGGCTGTAGCAGCAGCAGCAGCGCGCACAGAAACGCAAACGAGAGGGTCATCTCTAAGTTCAATAAGCTACCACAAGCATCTCCTGAGTTAAATCAGTTTTTGTTTGTCTGTTAAAATAGTCTAATACAATTCAATTATTGATAAATGATAAATGAATCACACATTAGGCTATAAGATTATTAATTTAAGTAATCTAATTCAAGAGCATTAATGCACACTGGACATTATACAGCTAAAATAGTTCTGACCATTGACAGAAATAGGCAGCAAATAAGTCTAACCAACAAGACCAAAGTAACGTACACTGTCCATTGTTTTAT
>JAVQKG010240078.1:0-15156 GCA_036025885.1 Hypseleotris bucephala
GCTTTAATAGACAAAAAAAATGACTTTTATATTTATTATTGAGAATATATATATATATATATATATATATATATAAAATGCATTATTTTTTCGACCGTTATAATTTGCACATATACACAAGCTTAAATCAATCTGGCAAAATCCATTTGATTTGGGTTATGTTCACCAGGATTAGTGGCTTTAATTAAAGTGCTACAAATCATTAATTAATTAATTAAAAGGTTGCAATTCGTATTGACTTATCGCATTCACACGAAAGATCTGCGGATGCGGACGGAATGTTTCAGTTACGCTTTACAGCTGATATATTTAAAATACTATCATTGTTCTTGCATCTTAAAACATGGAATGCCCTTTTCCCATATACATTCCTCTATGTGTCTTATGGAATTACTTTGCTTGTCAGTTATGGTCTTGTCTGTTATAAATACACTGAGACTGCCTATACAGTTCAAGTTGCATCTTAAGTAAATAATCTGAAATACCTGATAGTGGGCACTGGAGCTAGATGTTTGTGAAAGGATAAACTGTGTGGGAAGTCTCCCCGGAGAGAAATAAATAAAACATTCTGAGGCCATAGCGCGGGCAGTTCAGAGTGCCCCCAATCATACATGCAAACACAAAGAGTGTTGGTGCCTGCAGCATACAGTTGCCACTGAGCAAGTAGGAAAGTTTATGCTGCAGGCACCAACACTATTACAATGTCAGATTATATATAAAGATGAGTTTGTACTGTGCCCCAGGCCTTGAACAAAAGCTCAACATAAGTTAACCTGCAAAAGAGGAGAGTCTTAAGAAAAAATAGTCTTGATTTTTTTTTTTTTTGCAATACTGCAGTTTTCAAGAAATAGGCAAGCTATCTGTTATTAGTTTTTGGTGTGGATTGTATCATTGTCATAGCATCAGGCAACTTTCTCTAGCCACCAGGGGTCGGTAAAGTAACAAAATATTGTTTTTTGTTCTTGAGCTGACACACCACCTTGTTCCAGGATTTGTTTAAAGGTCCTATATTATGTTTAATCAACTTTTCTGAGCTTTTAACCATGTTCTAAAGTTGTTACCTCCTCAAATGCTTAAGTTGTGTTTTGTTTCATTTGTGCATGTTTGAGTAATTCTTTATGTTGAGCCAGAGTCCTCTCAAACAGCAGTACTTCCATTATGATGTGATAGAAGAGGAGAAGCCACACCCCTTCAGGAAGCGCTCCTGTCTGCCCCTCCCTGGTGCAGTGCCATGTGCTCTTTTTTGAAGCAGACAAGAGGACAGCTGTAGTCTGACGTCATGACACGGAAGAACCTGCCTAAAAGTCAGGTGCCTGAACTTTGATTTTGAGTCTTTCTGAGAGCTCGCTAAACAGCTTCTATTAGATAAATATTGTGTGTTTAATGTTGCAAAACATAAAATGGTAACCCAAATGTACCCAAGATAGACTGTGAAATGTGCAGAAAAAGGACCTTTAAAGCCTTTTGTGCTTGTGAGATAATGTTAATTGTGGCAAAAAATGGGCCAGGAAAGTAAATAGTCGAAATGGAACACCATCCAGATAAAAAAAAAATGTTTACTGTATTTATTTCTATGTTTTATTCTCTCTTTTGCTATTGTGAAAGAAAGTGTGGCACAGTGAATCGATAATTTCCAAAAACCAATTACTTTTGCCTATCTTTTCTTTAAAATGCCATTAACAGCGTACTGTAACTTTTTCATCTTGCCAAAAACTAACAATAATTAGTAATCTATTTTATGCTTTTTCAATTTCAGCATTTTTAATGAAGCAGATAATCCTTCTAAATCCTCCGAGTGCTGCCACGTGTGTAGTTCAACTCATGCCTGGATGTCATTTCTGACTTGACAAAAAAGGTGGGGTTTAATCCTTGCCTTGCAGTCAAAGTGATGCGTGGACGTGTTGTACAGCAGGTAAGTACATAATGCTTGTGTGGCAGTCTTTTTGATCTGTTGTTTACGAGGTGACGTGTAAAAATCATCAGACAAGGCGGACAACATGACCTACTTGCATCTCCTCATGGGGCCCCGGTAATGGGCAGACCGATTTAGGACATTTTAGCTGGCTTTTACAAGTGTTTCTGCCTCTAAACTCCAGTGAAAGTGAGCCTCATAAAAGTGCCGATGCAGCCTCATTAGCTGCTATTGTTTCTGTAGTCGCTGGGAGAGCTTGACAGAGGAGCTTCCTGAATGAGGTTGCTGATTATAGTAACAAGGGTCCTTTAAATGATGCATAAAACAAAAATAAAGCCAAGTGTGGTGATATGAACAAAATGCTCTTTAGTCGAGTATAAAATTGTCCGGTTTGAGAAAGGGCTGTAGATGGCAATCGAATTAAAATGTTAGTTGCAATTAACATAAATCAAAAGCTGCGGTTTTCTATAGGAAATGTGATCTCTGTATTAAACAGAATGGCCAAAAACATTCCCTTGTAGGTTTAACATCTATAAACATGTTCTGAAAGGCATGAGTTTCTTGTGGAAGTTTAACCGTTATGGTTTAGTCTTCTTTCGTGGTTTAATGCTTTCAGACAGGTTTAAAATGTGAACTTAATCTTGGTTTTAAAAACAATATCACAAATGTATTCACATTCACAAAACCTGTCATAAAAATCACAAGTAGACGTCTTTTTTTTTCACAATCATGCAGCCTTAATTGAGATAAAGCATAAGTTCACTTGAGTAGTGTTATCATTTTTTTATGTCATGTGATTCTATTATTACTTCTTTCACTTGTTTGGGGCCTGTTTAAGAAACTAAGAAGCCTTAAGAAGGGTGTATTAGAAAAATTGACAATGTTTTTACAAAGAGAACCCATGGTAACATAGTGGTAACATAACTATAATGAGCCAGCTCGAGAATAAAACCTACAACTTCCTTGATGAGATGCAGAGGTTGTATCTCTTTTAAAATTCAGTGTTTATCTGTAAAAAGACTGCTGCTTATGAGGATAATGTAAGCAATAACAGAACACATTTGGTTTGGTTTGCTCTGTGGTTCAGTGATAGAGTGGTCATAAGCAGGGACGGGCTTTGCATTCTGTCATTGTGTCCTTGGGCAAGACAGCTAACCCACATTGCCTATGTATGAATGTAGTTGTGTGAATGGAGTTCAAAGTAGCTTACCACCACCAGTGACTGAGGAGTGAATGAATAATGCAATTGTGAAGCTTGTTAGAGTGTTTTTATTATCATGTATTATTGTTTATTATAAAAGTACAAAAGCTGTCATTTCAGTGAAGGCAGCAGATTTGATTTGACATTTAAAGTTCCAATAATTCTATTTTCGAATATAAACATGTCAAGGTACATGTGAAATATTCATAGATATTCAATTGATGTTTCCCCAGTGCCTTCAGAAATGTATTTTAGCACTATCTACAGGCTATGTTTTTGTAAGCATCAATTTATTGGCTTGTTTGATTGAAATGGAATCAGAATGTACATCAAATACTGTCAATAGTGCTGCAGTCCAAAACATTTCTGTTTATTAGCCACAACGGCTAATATTCTAGCAAGTTGCTAGCCAATTCAGGTTTTTACTAGCCACACTTTAATTTTTAGGTATATGCGAAAAATGTGTTTTGTTAAAAGTGGTTTGTATGTATCAATGATGATTAAAATTTTCCCTAAGTTATTATGAGTGCAAAATGAGTTTTCAGTCCTAAAATAATTGGGCATTTTAATTGTCCCTGGATAAAGTCAGGCTTAATTAGTTAAAATGTAACTAAACTCCAACTCAAACATGTGGCTAGTGATAGAGAATGTCTTACTAGCCACAATTAAAATCTGACTGCATTTGGCTAGTTGTCAATATCAATAAGTGTACTTTGTGGCTGATTCTGTATGGCCCATACATATTTAAAGTAGTCCAAATGTTTATTTTATTAATTATTTTAGTTTTGCCCCTCCCATGGCCTTTATACAGCAACATCAAGTTTGTGGCCAACCTGTACTTTGATAAACAGAAGTTAAGTTTTTGAGTTGTGTGATAGCCAACACAACCTCTGATTTGATGTTGCTAAAGGCCAGGAATTGGACTACAGTAAAACTATAAGACAGCATATAGTAATATTTAGACATTTTTAAAATCAGTTTCTTCCAATAAACCTCTGGACTGCAGCTTTAAGCTTCTGAGATTTTGTGCTGTTGAGGTTGTTGAAATGCAGAGTCCGTCAGTGCTCGGTCCTCTGCTGCTGTTTCCGTAGTAACCGGACAGTCGCGGTGGAGATCCAGAATGCAGGACAGCGGTTAAATATTCCCAAGTGCCGGAGGGATTTCATTAGCTAAAACATGTGCAAATATTAGAAGAACTATCACGTTTGTTGGGCCAGTGTACTTGTATGGTGTTTTAAAAAGCTTCCCTGTTGATTCACACAACCACAATCAGCCAAAGGCAAAACACAGCTAATTAGAAATGACACCGTAAAGTGAAAGAGAGAGACTGGCAGAGGTGATTGGAACCAAAACAAACAACAAATTGAAAAGTAGTATTCCAGGGCTGGATCTGCACCATGACTGTCTTGTTAAGTTCAAGTGGAATGGATGCCGTCCAAAGCAGATGATTTGCTGCATACTTAAGCTGACTCCGGCATATTTGTGTTTTTAGATGTTCTTGCTAATAGTGGTCTGACCATACTAGAACAGTCTTGACATGGTTTGGATTAAAAAAACTTGAGTTATTTAGTCAGCATTTTAACTCTGAATTTTAATGATGTCTTAGTGTTAACATCGGCAAATAAGGAAAACATGTTTGACAGTAAATAGCCTTAGTGCAACTTAATTTGTATACAAATCAACTGTACCTGAACAAATATGTGTGGATATTTTTAAATGCAGTATATTTATGTATTTTGTGTAGAGTTGTAACTTTCCTGTCTCATAGCAAGGAGATTTTGGGTTCAGTTCCCAAGCCAAATGCCTTCAGTCTCTCTTTGTGGAGTCTGCATGTATTCCCAGTGTTACTGTGGGTTGAATTTGTAACTTGTTGCTACACTAGTTGCTTGTTAGTATACTGGTGTGACTAGCTTGCCATTGTCTATTGTTGGTCTATTTCCCTCACCTATGGCTTTACTATGTTGCAGATTCCTAAAACATAACTTGTGGTTCTTAATTTTCTATGGTCTGTCAGACAACAGAGCTGTCCAATTTTAAATGAAAAAGAAATGTTTGTTTCATTACACTGTATTTTTGTAGCTGTTTGTTTAACAGTCCCCAGTGGTTCATTTGGCAGAGGATCAACCACACACAAGGGTAATATCTGTCTGCTTGATTGTGACCAAAACCATTCATTAGACATCACTGCTCCCGACAACCCCTATAGATTCCAGTCTAGTGCCCATAGGGGACAATTTATATGGTGATCCAAAGCCTGTTTGTCTCACTATGTTTTTCACCCTCTGATGTCACCCATAAGTCAAAATGTTGAAAAAAGTTAAATCTGTGACAAATACCCAAAGGCACCAAAGAGACAAACATTTACAGAAAATAATATATATATTTTGCAGTTCTGGTCCATGGAACATATCTTTTGGCATAATCTGCCAAATTGAATTATTGCATTGAAGCCAATTGTCTCTTTTGCTCATCCAGATCTAAGGCTGGGTACCTCCTAGACAATAGCAGTTAGTCGCAGGGCTAATACGTCAAGACATACAATGACACACAATTAAGTCCTACATTTATTCACTATAAATTGATAAATTTATGTATAATTTTGGATGGGGAGAAGTCTAAATATCTGTGGAGAACCTACAGGAACACAAGGAGGGTTGATGGCCAGATCATGAGACAAACCAACCATCTCTTTTCTGGTAAGTGCCAAGGGTGCTAACTACTCTGTCACTTTGCTATAACAGTCTAAAAACAAAAAGGAATTGTTTTGTCAATAATGTGCAATATGAAACTTGTAGCCTGGTTCTGAACAACAATAAACAATAAACATAAAAACGTAGCACATGCATGAGTCAGTCGCAACTTTTTCAGTTTATGAATATTACAATCTGACTTTGTGGACCGAAATGTCCTATTTCCCATGAGATTGAAATACTAAGTGCAGTTTTGTAATCTTGAAGAAAGATGTAGCACTGATGCAGAGTTAAAATAAAATCAGAACCATAGACGCTAAAGAAAATGGGTTGACGACAAAAGGCCCCAGTTAGTCGAGAGCACAGCCTGTTCTCCTCACAAACCACTGCTTTTATCAAACCCAGGGGCAGACTGTGAAATGTTATGAAATTGTCCATGGGATAATCTAATCTCCCAAACAATGAAAACCATGCAAGATGTTTCATATTACGGCTTTGTGTAGCCCCAGTATAAATTTAATTGGTTTCCTAGTATATTTAAACAAGCCTATTATAAGTGCAGATACTTACATAAGACCCTCCACTACTGCTGCACACTCTTTACAGACTTTTTTACTCAGACTTTTCCAAACAAAATGAGGTTGGAAATGTTAAAGGAAATAAACAAACAAAAAAGCATTACTCATTTCAGTTAGACTGCAAGACATGCTGCTTTTGGTTTTAAATCAATAGTTCTAAAATGCTGAACACAATGATATTTTGTCATTGCACATAACTCATTACATGATTTATTGAACATAAACATCTCAATTAAACCCAAAATATTACTTAATGCCATTTTGATTTTCAGAGCCCCTTTTTCTCTTATACAACTTTGGAGTCAATGTGACGTCAAAATGTGTTTGTGGGGTGAATGAAGCTTCCTTTCCCCTTGCGTCTCTTGGTGAAAAAAACATGGCAGACAACTAGTGCCTTGTTACTGGAAGTGATGAGTCGGGTCACAAGTCTTAAAAGAAACACAAATTGCTTTTCAACAGGGTTTTTACAGCATAATGGGAGCTCAAAGAAATGTCAACGAAAATGTAAAAGAAATTCCAAACTGATGCAGTGTTTTGGTGGTTTGTCAGTCATTATTTCCTTTCTATTAGTTTTTCGTCACAACGTGCTTATCTCTGACTCTGCGGAAGCAAAAGTGCCGGCAAAAAAACAAACAACAAAAATAGCCAAATCAATTTGTTCCTCTCAAATTAAGTTGAATCCCGCCACTTCCTCCTCTGCTGGAATGCCTTGTTTAAAAGACCCAAGACTTTTATTGCCCCTGTACCATTTCCTCTGTTGTGGTCACACTGGTCAGGGGGACAAAAACCAGCTCTGACCCCCGCAAGGGCATCCACACAGCTCACCCGCACAATGTGACTGGGACATAACTGCGCTGCTAGACGTCACAAGTCATTGTCTAGGGGCATTTATTTTGTCTCCGAACAAAGCGGGCAAGACAGAAAAGAAAACAATCCAAATGCCTTCGCCGAAATAGCTGGTCTTGCCCCCTTTTGTAATGCAAGTGAGGGTCAGTATTATTGTAGCATTGTTGTTTTAGAGCAACACCTTTCAAAGCGCATACCTATGTCTTGTAATTAGGTTAGCCCAAGTTAGCTAGCTCCTGCCCCGCTCCTCTGGTGGGATAACTCAAATAATACAAATTAAATCGGCCCAGTTTAAGCCACGTATTCATTTTTGATACCAAGAATCCCACTTAGAGTCACCAGAAGCATGCCCAAACTGTAATTAAGGAGCTTCAAAACAATAGGCTTCTACCACAATCATTATAATTGGCTCTAATGTTGGTGTTTTGTAAATATTTTAACAATATTTGAAATCTGAAACGGGTACAGAACAAAAACGGCCACAAAGATGGGTCCTTTGAGTGTATATTTTTTTATATATCTTTTGAGGCTGACGTTTGAAAATTGCATGTGGAATGAAAAGGCATATTAGAGTAGTAAGATGTTAGCACTTTTACAAGAACAGCAGAGAAACAGGAAATAGGCTCCTGCTGTTAGGCTTTATGCCCAGATAAAAATTAACAAAGCAGCCCATACATGAGATTTTATTTGTTGAGATGATTCACAGGCTGGCTGAAAATGAACCTTTTTTTATTTTGAATAAAGCACCTGGCCTATGTTTTGCCGAGACATCTTTTTACATTTTTTTTTTACTGAAGCACATTCAAGCAACTATGGGCCGTACGCAGGGTATGCCCTAGACAGTGAATAGATTGCAGGGTTGACACATAGACACAGACAGACAACCATTCAATCTCACATTCATTCACAAGAGTTAATAGATTCACCAATTCTATACTCACACCTCTATTGTGACTTTTTGGGCATCTTGATGTATGAGGTCAGTTTCTAAATAAGTAAAAAAAAGAGTTGAACACACATCAAAATAGGACTTGAGTAAAAATCAGGAATAAACCAGGACTAAGTCAAGACTAAACCGCAATTATACAAGCAGGACTTTATTAGTTTAAACTGTGACTAAATCTGGTCTAAACCTAGTCTAAACATACGTAGTCAAAACTGGGACTGCACAAGGACAAACCAAGATTTAACCAGGTCTATTCAGCAGACTCCACCGACAGACACTGTATATTAGCCAGTCTGAGAATTAAACCATTTATTCCTCTTTCATGTAGAACGTATTCTCATGTCGTTCTTATAAATGCTGTTTTGTAGCACAGGGCTGTTTGTAATTTGCTTTGTGTGATTTGGTGCCAGTTGTTGCAGAAACATATTTGTATAGAGATGTGTGGTGGTGCAGAAAACCAGATGTTGCAGTCGTGAGGCCAGATAAAGGTAGTCAGGGGCTCTCTGTGTCTGCAGCTGCTCCAGGATGAACAGGATGTTGATAAACAAACCAGGAAGTCCTCAGGTCCTTGTAAATGTACTGTTGCTGCCTTACTCGTTTTTGGTACTGATTTACCCATATATTTTCTGTCTTTGCCAAGCCTACACACACCCAGTGGCATGTAATTTCTTACACCAATATACTGTATGTGCCACTTTATTAGGTAGACCTTGTACTTGATAAAGTAGTAATTACAATTTATTCTAAACCCTAGACATGAAAAAAGTTTAAAACTAAAAGTAATAATCATTCACATGCAAAAAATTTTATGGTCCCAATTTACTAAGGTAGATCAGGCCAAGTAGAAATGATGTGTATCCAACTCCCATGAACTTCACACTGATGCAATACAGAATGTGTAGGTTAAAACTGATGCAACTATTTCTGCACTTAGCCAATGAAAAAGAAAGATTATTTCAATAACACCATCACAGCACCTTTTTGTGAAACCCAGTAGATCACCAATATCTAAAAAAATAAAAAAATAAATAAAAAAAGGATGTTAAACCGGAACGAGGTGGCCTACATGTTATTCACACCACAGATACTGTTCTGAAGTCAGACTGCAGATGGTGCCAAAACTTATGTAAATCAGCTAGCAAGGCACTTCCCCGTAACATTAAATGACCTTGACTCATCCCTTGACACATTGCAGTGATGTGCCTATTGTCTATTTGAGCTTGCTAGTAGGTAAATAGGTTTAATTGATCTCGTAGGCCAGACATAGGCAACAAATGGTTTTTAGAGCCACATGCAGCTCTTGAGCACCTCTCTTGTGGCACTTTGAGTATTTTGTTATGTAAGGTAAAGGTAAACAAAAATTAATCAAGCAGGACTTTTTAATGCCCAAACCATGTCTGGTTTTAAAGTCTAAACAAGGTAAAAACTGGGAATGTACCACATCTAACCAGGATTTAACCAGGTTTAAGTCTAAACAAAGTCTTTTTTTCAGATTTTACTGAGACTTAATAAGGTCTAAACAAGGTCGAAATCAAACCTTCATACCAGATTTTCAGAATTACAAATAGCCAACAAGAAAAATGACTCTTTTGATCCTAGCGGTTGCAGGCACTTATTGTCTTAGGCTATCATTTGTGGCCTTTTCTGTGTTTGTCACTATATACTCACAAATGATTTTAGGTATATGGTCTTCCCAATAAAGTGGCCAGTGAGTTTTTAACAGAATGCATTGTTAGCTCTCACACGTTTCTTCTATTCGTCAGGGTATCTTATGATCACACAGAGTACACCTGTGTGAAGCATAGAGGGATGTTGCACACTCAATTAGGCAAGCACACACAGCAGAACTTCACTCTTATCAGGACTGTTAAATAAACCCTGCTCTGGAGTACGACGCTACGGCTTCAACTCCTATTTGTGGAGACATTCTACTGCAGAGATGTTGACATTTTTACCTGTTCGATAGTTCATTGAAGTTTAGCAACAACAATAGACCATGGCTTGTATGTAGCCTTTATTGTATTTTGACCCTTCTCTAAATGCAGTCGGGGTAGCAGACAACTACAGTGCAACACCCAGGGACCCATCTCCAGATCTTGAGCCAGGATTTTGTCAGATTGTACATGTTTAAGCAGGGGCGGCGCCAGGCATAAAAGCTTTGTGTAATTGTTAAGGGCCCCAACCACTAGGGGGCAAAAGGTCTTTACCATGTTCATTTTAGTAGTGTAATACTGATTTGCAACTTTTAGCCTAATATTAACCCTTTTTTTTTTTTTTTTTTTAATGCACCTAAAAGAAAATTTAGAAGTAGAGATGAATGGTTGAACACAGTGTGCAAGTGTTCAAAATATTTCTTAATGTGTTCATTAGACCTTAATAATAATAATAATGCATCGATTTTATATAGCACTTTTCACAACTTCTCAAAGACGCTTTACATTTTTTGCATTATTCATTCACTCCACAGACACACTTGGTGGTGGTAAGCTACTTGTGTAGCCACAGCTGCCCTGGGGCAGACTGACAGACCTTGTTCAAATAAAGTAAGAGATTGTGATTTTGAGTGTCAGCTAGCCCAAATTTTGAACCCATAGCCACCAAGGACAAGGACACCACTCTGCCCCCTAATAATAACAATACTTGAGATAGAAAACAATAGATCAATAAATTATGTCTGTACAAAATGACACAATTTTGCGGCGCAAAAAAGACATCCCCAGATCTAATTACTTTCCAAAGACACAAACCAATACTAAAGGAGTGTGTCAAAGTAAGACTATTGTTACTTCAAAATAATCAAGTAGAAGTTAAGGACAATAAAACTATATAGAAGTACAATTTCTCAAATAGCTACCTCTGGAAACTGAATGGAGGAGAATGAACAGAATGTCTTGACACTCTTCAGTTGCACCCAGTAAAATCAGTGATATATGATCATGTGTCTTCCATGTGGGACGCGTCCAGAGCACAGCCACACACAGTACTGTCTGAGTGCTCCATCAAACTGGCAGCTCATTCCCTTATATACCAACCAGCACACAGAAGAACAGAAGACCAGCCTATTGTTTTCTTTACACGGCCCTGCAATCCAGAATATGTGGAGTCAAGGCCAAACACTCATAAACATTCAGATTTATAGTATATATATTATGTAATTGTTTTGCATATATGTTCAGACCTCAAGCTTATACCTTTATGGACTTTAAATTGCATAAGAGAATATTTTAACGATTTTGGAAGCTTTTTATTGCTTAGTAAGTTCAAATGAAGCATGATTTGAGAGGGGAAAAAATATATGTGTCCCAGTTTTGGGATCTTGAAATATGGTCACCCCATGTTACCCTGGGCATCTTTTGACTCAACTTTTCTACCTTTACAGACTTTTAATGTGAGGCAGATTTAGCCGAGTGAATATTTATAGTTGAAGATGTTTCTAAAGACAGAAATTTCTTGACAGATTTTTTTTTTTTCATATTTTCTCTGCTTATGCTGTTCTGTGACAGAGTGACATATACAGCCTCAGTATTTTTAACACTTAAATCTCAGATACACTCTCATTGTCATTAGCTGTTTTTGTCAACCTGTCCCCTGCACACAGGAAGTGAAGAAGGCACATGAGGAGACTGGAGACTCAACAACAGGGCCCACAGTAAATGAAACACCTGCACTTTGAGCTGTAAATTGTAATGAGTCCATGTAGGGCTCAGCTGCATCTGCCATGACATGACCGCATCACGCTACAGTACCATTTTATCAGCATTGTCTTAGAAAACAAAACAAATATTGTAGCTACATGGTAAAAATATAATAGTATGGTTTTTATAAAGCCCACAGTTCCCGATTTCAATTTGATCGTGAATTTAGTTGACTTTGAAGAAGACAACTGTTACATAAAACCATTTTATTACATATTCATTGTACATCCAATCCAGTGATAATCATAACATTTATTACTATTATTCGTGTTTTTTATGAACATTGGAGTTGTTGCAGTAAAATTGACAGTGAAGAGCAATGCATAAATGTATGCATTATTTCACAATTCAACGATATTCCCAGATTAGCTGGATCTTCATAATTTTGTATCACAATTGGATTTTTAACATCACACAGCCCTAATTATAAGATAGTAAACCAATAACTCATTATGCAAATCAGCAAAAAAAAAATGCAAATTTGGCTTTTAAATATGTTATGGTTGTCAATTCAACAGAAGATTTAAACTGACCACAAACCTACATGCACAATAGATATGCCTTGTGTTCTGGCCTTGTCTTCTCTGGTTGACCATTGTTCCTTCTTTGAACTCATCAACCAGATTCTATTTTAGTCAGCAAAGTAGTGATAAATTGGGAATCTTTTTTCTGGATGTAATTTCCTGACAATATTAGTAAGTACTTCCAGTTCCACTTGATGGTTCATTCTTGGGAATTCTCTAAAAGTCATGGAGAGTTCATAGAAAGTCAGTTGCACACTAGAGGATTTCTTTTAGATTAGGCTATAGAAAAAGACATAGGCTTAGTGAGTGTAGTAGGCTAATTATAAGATAGATTAATTTTCTATTTATGAGTTTACATCAATTTTCTATGACCAAAACTAAACTATACCAACATAAAAAAGATAAATAAAAACAAATGGACAGTTTTGAAAGCATGCAGTGCTGCTCTTCTGGTGGGCCCGGGTCCTCCTCCCCCTCCTCCGCCTCCGCCTCCTTAGTGAGTCCTGTCCCACCAACTTCTCCAAACTTCGGAAAGGGGCAGTGTGACGTCACGCAGGGCTGGTCTTTCGGTTTTATTAGACAGGGCAGTCCAGAGCCAGGTTTCACGAGCTCCACACTGCAGCTCTGTCCGGCAGCGGGAGAGGGATGACTGACTGACCTCAAACGCATAGTCGAAAAGTTTGTGAACCAAATGAGTGTCAAAGTGACGCCTGTATAGCCTTATTCCTGTCTGAATGAACTGAACTGAGCGGCCGGCTGCGCTTTGGAGACTCAACAGGGGCACAGTGCACATCCACTTTGAAGTTGAACCCTTTTTTTAATGAGCCGGGTCACGTTTGCGTACACTGAGCGCGTCTCCCTGCTTACCTTTTTCTTGATTTGAATTTGACACTGGGATAAAGTTTTTCTCTCATAATAAGACTCGTGATGGCTATCCTGTCACTAGCGATGCTACTTTTAGGATTTTATCTGACTTCAGCTGCCAAGGTAAGTGTCTAATTTCGATTTCAATATAAAGTTTAGCCCCTGTACTTCGTAGCCACACTTTTTATTAGCCCCAAAGTGGACCGACGTAGCAACAGGTCTGCGTCCTCACGTTTGGCTCTGTAAATGCCTATACTGTTTCCTCTCCTATTGACACATTGCACACGCATGACTTTAGCCTTTAGCCCGTTACGTAAGGCGCGTAAAGAGAGAAGTTTTGTGAGGCGCGTAAAACATAGCCCGCTGCACATCACTGGCCAACTGCATATAACATTATTAGTGCTATCAAAAGGGTGCACCGACTGTGGCATTGTATTTAACGAGCTTGTTCTGTTCTCTTTATTTGCAGGCTGGTGAAGTAGATAGAGAGGGTAAGTCCTGTTTAATTATTCTTTAAACGTCTTCAATGGTGCGCCTTGTTGCAGTTTTTCCCTCCGCTGCGTAAGGAAACTAGGGAGGACAGCTTGGGTGCACTCAGATCAAAGTGGGAGGGGAGTGTGTGTGTGCGTGTGTGACAAGGTCTGTCTGTGCTGCTGCTGCTGCTGCTGCTGTGTCCCTTCCCTAGTCTCAACACACACACAGGCGCATACAAACACTTCTATTACATGAGTGAACTGCATCAAGAGCTTTGTTATACTGGAAAGACAGGCTTTGGTCTTCCACATCTTCCACATCTGTTACCCATTGTGGTCCAGCAACAGCACCAGTGTCCACGTAGTATCTTTACGCACAGAATTTTATTAGGCTATCTGTAGTGAGCAAGGGCCTAGCTGATCAGATAGGCCCAAGTCGCCCCTAGATTCTGCATTGTGGAGTGTTAAACATTTATTCTAAGCTGTTATTCTGATAAACGATCAATAGGCACTTTATTAGGTAGACATATTTTAGATTTACACCAATGGATTTAGTAATGCTGTTATGTTCAGAGATAAACCAGAAAATCGTGGTTTCGAGATGCCCTCAGTTCTGATCCTGATATTTGGGTATTGTGGATCGACCAATATCCACCTAAACACTGTAAAAGGTCCCATGCCAAATTAGTGAAATATTTTATTCTAACTTTGTCTAACTTATCTGTTCAAAAATACAACTCAAACTTCTAAGTTATACTAACAAAATGTTGTGAGTAAAAGCATAGGACAAAAATCTTCGGTGAGTTTTAACAATGTAAAAGTATAAGGCAGAAATTGAACTTAAGATGTAAGTTCAAAGTCTGCCTTAAAGTTTTATATTGTTTAAACTTAAAATTCACTGCTATTTTTCATGCGATAACTCACATCATTTTGATATAACTTAAAAATGTGAGTTGCAGTTTAAAACTCAAATTGTTCTCTTAAAAAAGGTTATAAAATTAAGTTGTGATGTAAGACTTTTTACAGTGCACTTATGCAAAAGGACAAAAAAGTGTAATATAATGTAATTCCATGTAATCCGCGTCCGCAGATTGGCCGTGTGAACGCGATAACTCAAAAACAAACTGCCGGATCACTTTGAAACTTTGCAGATGCTTAGATACAGTAAAGACGCCGAACTGGATTGATTTGGGGATTTCTGCGATGAATATTAATTAAGTAATTAATTAAGTATTAAATTTGAAAATGCAATAACTCAGAGAGTTTTTGCCCCATCTTCTTCTAGCTTTGTGGACAGTTACATATGATAAAGACGCTGAACTACACTGAGTTTGGTACTTCTGCAATCAACTATAATTGATTAATTAACAAATTAATGATTTTGAGCATTTTATTGGAGCCATTACTCCTAGTGAACGTTAACCAAA
>JAVQKG010240188.1:0-11872 GCA_036025885.1 Hypseleotris bucephala
ATTAAGTTTCAAAAACCATCCGCAGGGCTGTATATATTTCTCCTGCTTAGATAATGATAGCTCAGGACTTGGTATGCCGGGATGCAATAAATCACACTTTAAACAAATCTATCGTTTCTCCAATCTGCAGCAAAAAACAACCTGATCAATGTCTGCTCATCTCACAAATGAAAGTGGTCTAAAATCTTTTACTCCTAATTTTTGAAAACAACTTAACCAAATTGTTGTGGCCTATATATTAAAACTTTTGTCATTGCAGATCACTTTTTTCATTTTCAAACTGACAGATTACCCCATAATACCCTAAAACTTGAAATGGAAATGTACTAAAAAGCTTTGACATGGCTGTGTCTTATAAGAATGCAAAAACACATTCCTTCCCTTGCTTTGCTTTTCGCCAAAACAAGTCTATTTCCTTCTGTACCTGATAATTTGATGATAGCAGCAGATACGCCTCTTATCCTTTTACTGGCGGCTTTTTTATGCTACAAATCCTGTTAACTCCTAATTTTCACCTTGTACTGTACTAGACAGAGAAACAAACTGAAAAGAAGACAATTTAAGTTTGTAATGCTGGAAAGAACAGTTGAACTCAGAATGAACTTGCTTTTGCTGTTTGTAGCACAAAAACAAGATGGTTTTGGAGTACACTTCTTACTTTATCTTAATGGGGGAGTTTCAGTGTCCTCCTTGTGTTAGTGTGTGTTCTCTCCGGCTTCCTCCCACCACCCAAAGACATTCACGTGTTAGGAGAATTGGCCAATGTGAATGAGTGAGAGAATGAATGAATGATTGTCAGCTCTGTGGCTATCCATTGCCCAGGATGCATCCGACTTAAGGCCCATAGTTTCAGGAAAAGGCTCCATTCAACCCATAATGTAAAATGCTGAAGAATATGAACAAATTAAGAAGTATGTTTTGATGTCACAATACTTAAGTACATTTTTGGCTATCATTCACCTCTTTAAATGACTAAGCTCTTGGTTTTGAAAAGATGTATGTTCTGGAAAATACCCAACTTTTATTGCTTAAAATACTGACATTTATTCAGTTAAATTAGTTTTGTTTTCTTTTTACCAAATATTTTTTTACTCTCACTGTTATTTTCACTTTTTACTTCAACTCTTAAGTTATTTTATTTTGATAGAACAAAAGTCTTGCTTGAGAACAACTTTTCGCTACACTCAACCACTTCTGATAGACTTTGAAATAAACTGAAAGTAAACGTTTTGGACAAATATATATTGTTGATGCTAGACAGAAGAAAATAAATAGTTGAACTCCGACTGAACTTGTTACTGTCTGGCGCACATAAAAAGCTGGTTACTTTGCCCTGACTTTCCCTTCGCTGGTGACGGGCAGACCTCCTGATAGATGCCACAGATGTCCACAGTTTCAGATCAATAGTTTCCCACACCACCTACACATATATACACACACACACATACACAAATACACAAAAGGGATCATGAGATTGTATAAAGGTTGTCATTTCGCCCGAGTCGCACTTCCCCTCTCAAATTGCGCGCGAGGCTTGAGAAAGATGAACTATCGACTGGTGCAAAGAGAGACAGAGCATGTTTTTGTCTATGAGCCAAAGGATGGTCAGACATAAGGTGGCTGAGGTCATTCAAATCTGGGTAAAAGATAAAGGACAGTGGCTGTAAAGTAAAAACTAACTCAAGTAGAAAGTCATTTGGTGCAGAAAGTGACGTATTTCAAGGAGTCCACAAATAGAAAGTCAAAACATGAATAAATTTGAACTTGATAATATTTGAATTGCATGAAACTACACAACACATCATAGCATGGTTTTCTTCCACACATTTTGGTGTATTTTTTCTGACCTGGAATTACTGTGGACTTACTTGTTTATTTCACTGAAATTTACGAACAAAACTTTCAAAAATAATTTTAGGGTGAATGGTGGCTGAATGACTTTGGTAACCTGCTGACAGGTGCTCTAAATTTTGGGGGATTTAAAACTTAGGAAAAACAGCAAAAGATGGCCAGAAGTAATTAATTAATTAAACTTTATTTTCAAAAACATAATTTTTACATATTGAAATGGATGGCATAGTTGTTATTTGAAGGATGTGTTAAAAATGTCATGTTGTATGTATGTACAAAAATGTCATTGTAGAACTCATTATGCATTTATTTTCTTAAAACTTGTACTGTAAAATATACCTTTCTATAGCCTGTATCTATGGTTGAATTGGAGGGACAAATTTAGAAATATAATATATATACTCTAAAGCTGTTTTTGTTTTTTTTATCTTCTTATATCGTAAAAGAAAGTGAATGTATTAAATTTCTGGCGCAAGACTATGACAAAACTACTATTACTACTGCTTTTCAGTTTTGTCACCTCTTCTTACTCAATGATGTTTCCATGCGTTAGCCACTTTACAGTTGTCCTTTTGTGTTGCCCAAAAGGTAATTAAGTCATCAACAACAGTGCAGCAATAGTTTTGGAAACAAATGCTGTCCGAGTCACCCCAAATAACCTTGTCTGTAACGTGTACAACAGCTCTCTTGTGTGTGCGTGCAATGTTTGACAACTAGACTAAGAGACGGATGAATTTTTAACAACACAAAAACTCTTGGTGCTCATTAGCCGGTCTCTCTGATCTGGCCATTGTGTTAGCAGCTTCTGTGGGCAGATGGCAGCAGCCCCTCCCTTACATTCAACTGGGTGTGTGTCTATTGTTGCGTATCCATGGGTGTTTAGTCTCATTGCGGACAGTCTGTATGTCAATTGAGGAGTTAGGGCATCTCACCAGACATAAATCTCCCATTTAACAAGTCGCTTTGGCGTGTATTGATTATCGAAGCTATTCAAAAGTTCCCCATGAATTCGACTGCGTTTGTCTTTGCGGAGTCCTCCCAAATTAAGTGCAATTTTCATCATGCTTACACACTTGCTGCTATCCTCTGCGACGCCTACTATTGTCAGAGATTTTTCAAAGGAGAAGAATTGCAACATGAAATTAGAGAAAATACGGCAGTGTTGTGACATTTTTTTTGTGAAAAATAGGCCTAAAGAGGAGGAAAAGGGAATAATAAGCTGTTTTGTAGTAGGCGTGGATACACAAAGACAGCACAAATAAGGTTCTACACTGATTTTTAGACATAGTAAGGACCAAAAAGCTATGAAATTCTACTGACAATGTAATTTAGTCCTATTGTGTACAGACTTTTTGGCCTATGTTAGTTCTTGTTTAGGCCCAGGCTTAGTCTTGGCTCTACTAGACTCACTTTAGTCCTGGTTTAGTGCTGGTTTGGGCCTGGTTTGTGTCAGTTTTTGTCTTGGAAATATACTAGTATAGTCACAAAAAGTTAGGGATATTGGCTTTTGGGTGCAATCTGTAGAAAATGCAAAATCTTCATTCCACAGTGATCCCATAAAAATCATTAAAGGTATTTAAGAAGAACAAATTGATAGCTATTTAAAAGTTATATTCCATTTAAGAAACACTAAATTCAACTAAAAGTCAAATATTCTAACCTTTAGATCTGATTTAGACAGGGTATAGATCTAGTCTAGTCCTGGTTTATTCACGTTCCTAATTTAGGCCTGCTTTAGAACTTTAATTCTACACTTATGGTTTCATTTCATTTTTCCTGGATATACCTAAACTGATTTAGTATAGTGGTCATTAGCTTATAGACATAATACATTCAACAGCTTTGTGAAATTTCTTCAGCAATAAAAAATAACCCTAAAATCTTTTCAAATGAATAAATTAGCACTTTTGTATTAGGCAGACACACATTAAATATTCCAAAAGTGTCTCTCTTTTTTAATGTAGAATACCCTATGAGTTTATGTGTGCTTTTGTTACAGATGACAATACACTGGGTTCACAGCACATCTGGCTTCATTGCGGGCCACACTGTTGGTCTGGTCGCCCGGGACATGCTCTCTGCATCATTAGCTGCTCGTGAGGCAGAAAAACACCAGACACACACCACAGTTTTGCTTACCCACAATGCATCCCTTCACTCACTCTCACCCACCAAACACTACCACATAAAACCATCCATTATATTTTGCTCCTTGCTTGAATTGCATTTTTTTTTTTGCCTGAATGTTGTTCCTTTGTTATTTAAAACAGTATGCCACACTTTACCTGTTGCCAAGGATGTTGTTGGTTAGAAAGTTGTATTATATAAATTTTTAAAGCGACATTGTTTTTGGTGTGGATCCAAAATCCTTTTTTTTTATTAGATTTGTTGCCAATATGTTACTAAAAGATTGAATTATCCCTATCTTGTACTATTCATACCACAAAAGTTTGTAAACCAGTTTACTATTGTTTGTGTTGACCCCTAGTGCCTGGATAGCCAGAGTTGATTCAGGAAGGGCATCTGGTGCAAAATAAAACTGCAAAAGCCTGAAGGAAAGACGATAGCACAATAGGTAGAGCATTTGCATGGGTTTAGTTTCCAGCTAAGACAATAATACTTCTATTATTAAAAGGGGTCTACACTGTTTTGGTTTAAAATCACAAAACTATGCAGACAGGAAGTTGGTGCATATTTTATCAAGAATCAAGAAATGTTTTCAAATTTCTCGGTTTATTTATTGAGTTTGATGCTGATAGACACAACATGACTTTAGAAAGTAAATTATCCTCAGACAACATCGGAGCGAGTGAGCAGAACCGTAATTAAAACATGCTGCTGATGTAAACAGTGGAAGATCAAGAAAGATTAAAAAGTACCAAATCACATTTCTCATAACAGGTCATTTAATTATTATTAGACATTTTCTGGGATATTCTCTGGGTCTTTTGTCCAGTAAAATGATACCCTGCAAGCATCTACCAAATTGTGATATTTATATTGTCAATGGAACTTTTTTTTTTACTTTGATGGGGAATTTATCTTGTCAGTTGCACAACACAACATGTTTTTATGCTCCAATAGTTGACCTGCCTTCAACAAAAAAGAGCAGAAATGCATTTGTCCTGCTGTTGTGTTTAATTATTAATGACTAGATTCAGTAATTGTTGCAATGTTTTTAAAAAGTAATCAATGTGTCTTGCTTTGCCAGCGAAAACACTAAAATATTATCCTAAACGATTAACTAAAGTATTTAAATACACTAAATTACTGAAATGTCCATTGCTTTCCAACTCTGTAAAGCACACACTTGTTTCCTGGCCACTCTGATGCATTTTTGAAAGAGCATCTGCTAAAGGTCACTGTGCACTTTCGACTGACATATCAAAGTACGAAAACAGAAAAACTAAAATCATCACAGTCATGCTTTCACAAAATTAAACTTACTTTACTAACATTTTAGAATAAATTTGACTTATTGTAATAGTTTTATCATACTATACTTATTACTCCTTCTTGAAGTACATTTTGAAATAACAATATTAAGTATGTATTTATTTTTGCACTCACCTCTACTTGAAACATGATACAGCCATCATTATTCTGCAGATTTGACTCATTATGATACATTCCACTGCAAACTAATTCATAAAAGAGAATTAGGGATAAGTGATGTGCCTTTTTTGCTTAATAGATGCCACTGATCCAGACTTTGGGACAATGCTTGTTTTGTGTCAATTTGGCTCCGAACAAACAAACAAAGGCAATGAAAGTGAAAGCAGAGCTGTGCGACCTCTACTTGGACCCTTGTTTGCTCAGAGAATTTCAAGTCATTAAAGGCCTAACAAGCAGCAAGACTTTAAAGACTGTCAGCGTAAGTGCCTTAAAGTGACCCGCCACCAATGGATAAAGAGACAATTGTAGAAAGCTTTTGTTTGGGTTCACAGACTTTCACACAATCAGTGCAACAAAGATCATTACTCCTTTGGGTAAGAGATGTGGAGGTAGAGAGAATTCTAGAAATACTTAAGTTATCAAAAAAATTACTGGGGAAACTGATCATGAAGCAAATGATATATAAGACTTTAAAAAGGCACAAACCAGGACTAAATCAAGGGTAAATCAGCACTATACAAATAGGACTAAAGCATTCTTATATACATTTGTTAAACTATTCCCCAGGGTTACTTGGACCTGGATTATGGGCCTTAAGAGGGTTAGTACACCTGGCACATAAGCAGACATACACTGACAGATAAGCTATGATTGTCCCATTCATTCACTAGGGGCAAAATTGAGTCACCAATTCTCCTAATACATGCATGTCTTTGAATGGTGGAAGAAAGCTGGAGACAACCCACAGAAGCATAGAGAGGACATGCAGACTCCAGCAACTGAATGTGTAGCTGCTCTGCCATGCCATATAGCTACCATTGTTGGAGTCCATCATGATTTGGGATTCAGTGCACAGTCCCATTGAGCACGGTTATATCTGTGTAATTTTAACTTGATGCATAACACCTCGCGGCAGTAACAGAGAGAAAATATAAAGCAGTTTGGAAAAAGGTGATATGAACACAACAGCCAGCAGCTAAGCCACCATTTAAATTATAAAATGTGTCTTGGAGGATGATATCACGCATTATTACCAGAAGAATATCCAATCCTATCTGTTGTAAAACATTGTAAAAAATGCCGGTAGAGATACAAATGCTATGCTATTTGCACTTAATACTTTGAAGGCACAAAACCCAACATTTGGCTGTCACATTGCTCATTACTGCCTTGTAAAATTTCCCCAGCTCAGAAAAGTACTTGGTTTAGACTTAATTTATAATGTGTTGAAGTGACCCCTGCCAAACTCATTTATGTCTTATTGGTTAAGTAAGTTCACCCAGGGACATAGATGCAAATTTTTGGACAGTTTTATAGTCTTTCATAACTTCTTGAATATGACCACACACATGCTCAACTGCCAACAAAATACACATAACATCCTTGAAAAAGTGGGTGCATTTGTATGTTTGAAATTCGAATTATAGCTTTTTTTCCCTCCCATTTTATATAAAGCCAAATTCACATTGGTAACAAAACAGACCACTTACCAACAGGAGTGACCCATGTCTGACCAACATATCTATTATCGGTTATTGGTCACATTTTGGAAGAAGCTTTGATCAAATTATAGCAATTTTCCCAAAGTTTTGGCATAGCAACGTTACTTTGACTAATATACCTCTGATTGGTTAAGTAAGTTTGCATAGAGTTGTAGTTGCATATTTGAAGCTGCTTGTTAAAACATAGCCCATTTCTGTTCAGGTTGTCGAAAACCAAAAAAATATATGAGCAACAGCAGAAATTTAAGAAGCAGCCATGTGTTGTAGCCAATCTAATATATTTAAAATAGCTAAACTACAGTCAGTTGTATAAGCCTAATAGTTGCATGTTTGGAAGAAGCTTTATAAATTAAAAATGAGGGATAAACTAACTCATCAATTTGTTTTAGTTGTATTTCAAAGTTCTTCCACTTCAAGTCCTAGGAAAGGCCCACTCACAGAAATCCACACTTATATTGGCAACAAAATGCTTTTCAGTAGAAGTGTCTGTCATAAGTGGACAGTTCGGGAGCCATGTACTTCTATAAATAGAGAAGCCGTGAGCACTAAAGCCAGGAGGGTGGCCGGGGTGGTAGTTTACAGCCGAACATTGTGTTGTAAAAGAGAGTTCTGACTCGCGCTGTTAGTGACCTCTTCGCACTGACTTCCCACTAAGGCCCATACAACAGCTCGCTCTACTTTTATAGTGTTCAAAGATTTGTAGGACCTTCCCACTGATAATTTACAACAGCTATTTCCCTTATTTTGGTTATATTGTGCATTATTTTTGACCTTGTGATATGTAGAATACACAATACACACAACAGGAAAAAGCAGGACAAATGCATTTCAGAATATATATAGAGACCACAAGATTTGAATGACAAATTACAGAAGCCTGATATGGTCAAAACAGGGTTGGAAAATTACTGTCGCTTGTCTACTAAAAAGTAGGTTGACAGCTAAATCCCATCTGACATTATACTGCCATTGTGTCATTTGGCAAGACATTTTACCCACCTGCTAATGTATTGGTATGATTGTCATTATATTTTATCAGTCTGCCCCAGTGCAGCTGTGGTTCTATTACCACCAGTGAGTGATGGAGTAAGTGATATTTAGTTGAACAGTGCTTTGTGTGCTTTGAAAAGTGCTACATGAATCCAATCTATTTATCAATATTTTTATATAAATCACAAACTACAGGAGTGTCAAAACTACTACACCAATCACAAAATCTCCCCTTGCATAGCCACATACCTCTGCCTATAGCATCTGTCATTCATTTTAGTTACGTTATGAATCTTTTATTAGTTTTAGCAGCAAGCACCTGACTCAACTCACAATCTTTTAAAACCATGCGATCTTTGAATAGCTTTGACTGCGATTGTCAGCGTTCTTGTTTCTAACTCTCTCGCGTCTGCTTTAATGACTTATTGATGGACGGGTGGCTTTCATCTGAGAGGGCTCTTTCTTTCTTGCCCAGCGGAGTGTCCAGTCTTCTCGTTCCCATGTCTAAGGTTTCACCCCGGACTTTCTCCCCTTTTTGATCATCCCTCAGCCTTTTGCAATCTATTTCAAGCAGAGCCTATAGGTCCCATGCAGGCACATACCACCACCGCCCTGCCCTGCCACAGCCCCTTCTTTGAATTCACTATGAGGATAAATGTGTTGAAAAGAAAAGGGGACCCGGGTTGGCTTGACAAGCTTGTGTTACCTTAGAGAGATTTACATCAGGCCATAAAAGCCAGGGGTGAAAGCAGAGGAGGGATAGCCCATGGTGTAGGGTCAGTCCAAATGGGGAGGGGGGCTATAGGGAGTATAGAAGGTAAAATGACCCGGCTATGTTGTGTTTCGGACAGCCCACACACACCACCTGCATACACACCCTGCCCTAGGGTCCAAGACTTTGCGGCGCTGGACAATACAGCCTCCCCCTATAGTCTTTGGTCATTAACTGTTCTACTGTTTCATTAGCAAGCTGTGCCTTATTTTAACATTGGTTTCAGCACATAAATCAACCAAGAGAAATGGTATCACCTCGACCACCAGTACTGGGAAGATCATGCCTTGAAGCTTTTAACTAATATGGAATACAATTACTTCTGGCCACTTTATTAGGTAGACTTTGAATATACAAAAATCTGCATCTGGTGTGGTCTGCTGCTGCTGTACCCCATAAGCTACATTAGATACCTTTGCTTTTGTAGATCTTGATGTAACAAGTCGCTTTCCAAGCCAGTGTTTGCCTTTATGTCAATCCAGTCTCTGACCTCTGGCACTAACAAAGCATTCTCGCTCACAGAACTGCCACTCACTGGACACTGTGTCTTTCTCACACCATTCAAGATAAACATGGGGCTGACTAGATTGTAGCCCCTTGAAGTAAACTTACAGGTAACTTTATTGATCTTTTTTCACTAATAAAATGCTAATATCTTTCTTAACCTCTGTGTCTTATTTCATCATGGTTCTTGCCCACATAAATCACTAAGAGAAATGGCACCAGCTCCACCACACTAGTAGCACCACAACTTGCCTTGAAGCTACAGCGTCAAGGCTGAGCAGTCCACTGACACTACTATCCCCATGTGGGCCACTGAGGATGGATCCCAGGGTATAGCGCGCTGGCAGCAGAAACAAAAGAAACCTTGTAATATTGTGAACGAACGCCCAAAGGCTGACATTCGAAGGGAGAAATCCCACTTCTAACTCTGAGATGTTTATGAGAGGCCTTGGGAGGGAAATCCATCATTGTGGAGAGAGCAATTTATGTCCAACACCAGATAGTGACTGACATCTCCCATCCTACAAAGAGGCTACTTTTGGCTATAGGCCATTCAATTTGTCAGCTGCTCCAAACTCCATCTTTCATTTGCACAGACAATCACAATTTGTTATTTTCTTGTATTCAGTAGTAGAAAATCTCTTAAATTAAATATTAAGTAGTAACATCAAGTCAAAATAGTCATCCAAATAAATATTCAAGGAAGTGTAAAAAGGTATATGGTGAAAAAACTAAATACACCACATGATTTATATTGATCAGGTAAACAATAAAATAATTAACATGTTAGTATTTTCAAAAAATAAACTAAGATATGATCAAAAATAACACCTTTGCTAAATTAAGGCATTGGAGTGATACATGTGACACAGTCTACTGAGTTCACCACTTCCTCAAACTCAAGAACAAACTGTGCAGTGCAAAAGAGTTGTTTTTATTTAAGAGGGATATTTTTAGCTTTTTACGTAATTCTATAGTGTTTTCAAAACCTCCCATATTTTAAACTTTCCATATCAACAAAGTACGACGTGCCAATGATAATTGCGAGTTGCTAATTTTGTCTACAAATATACAGTAGCACAATCTATGTAGCCCTGTAAATTAGTGGGTATAAGTATATAATTTTAATCTAAACAAAGGATTATGTGCAATGGAAAAAAGTTACATTTAGATTACTGTAAAAATACTTTCATAAATAAAACTGATTTGTGTTGTCATGTAATTCAGAGAATATACAATACTGACATAAGCTATTTGGTTTCTTCTTCTTGTTATTACCGCAATCACAATTTTAAAAAAGTGTGACCAGCCTAATGAAATAGTGGTAAGAACCAAACTGTCCTTTCAAACTTATGAACTAATTTAAACTACACAAAATACATTTCCTGTCATTACTTAAACTTCTATTACGAAAATCTATAGCACTTTTCACCAGCTTGCTTAGTTGCAACTAACTTCAAATTCTACAACATGTAGTCTAGTGTTGTATCTTCCTCATCTGCTGCAATCAGATCAGGTGGTATGAATAAAACATGAGTCCTGAACAGGCAGCACAGTTGGATGCAAGGGCCATCTAGTGGAAACATGCATGTCATACACACACATGCAGATAACAGGTTTGGATGCACCTATTTCTCATAGACCAAGCAAAAGCATTAGTGTATTTCCAGAAAGTGTGTAAGTGTATTGCTATTTTATGAGGATGAATAAAACTTTTATAAAATATTAAAAACTTTATGACTGGACTGTGGTGTGTTTATTGAAATAATGGAGGGCAAGAGAAATGTTAAGGAAGTCTAATTGTACTCTCAAAACTGAAATGGTATTTGTCTAAAATGAGTAAATCTGTTCTTTTTGCATTTAAATAAAAGGGAGAAATCTTAATTGTGTATATATGACAAAAAAAGTTAATGTTGTATTTACCAATGTGAAATATAAAGTCATTCCAGTATAATTTGCTGATTATTTTCTGCCCTAATGCGAGAATAACCTGCTTTTGAATAATGCAAAACTGTCCATTGTTTGAACTGCACTGCCAGTGGAAACATATGAATATTAAAGTAAGCTGCATTCAACATGACCAACATAGGCAGGTTTATTTTTGGTGGCAATATAGCTGACAAATGGACCAGCAATTATTCTATTTTTAGTTCATTTCCTTATACTTTGCATTATAGGCTGAAAAATACCAATTTCTTTCTTGCTTTGATTTCCAGTTCCAAAACCGGGCTCTATTTGCTGCCTCATTGTGTAGTGAGCTTGCTCAGAGCTCCCTGCTGGCTCCGGTCTTTACATCAGTTAATAGAGATTTCCAGATTTTTGAGGCGGATAAACACAAATCGAAGAGCCTTTTGTTGGTATTTCTGCTCACACAGTTTCATTGATGCACAAATACCGTAAAATTTCCCTGTTTTTCTTGCTAGCCTACATGTGATATGATTACATGGTTTGATATGCGGATGGGAATGTCAAGTGGTTCTATTCAATTTCAACTTCACAAGCAATGCATTCATACATATAAATTACTTTTGCAAGCAAAAATGATTACTATTATTATCACTGTCTGATTAAAGTATCTTATCATTGAGTTCATTAGTATGAAAAGATAGAAAGATGTGAGCAGCCAACCCAATGTATT
>JAVQKG010240269.1:0-17660 GCA_036025885.1 Hypseleotris bucephala
CAGGTTTTCAAGAAACTTACATTAGACCAGAAATAGCCCAAAAAAGAAATCATGCTGTTGAAACGAAAATATTTGTAAACTAATGTATTCCATTTCAAGATAAGTACTATGTTAAGCCCTACCTAACAGTATAAATGAATAATTACCCCTATTTCTAAGAGTCTAGTTTTAGGCTATATACCCTTTTCATTAGCATTGAGGCCCTGGAATAGTTTTGATTTAAAGTAATTTAAACTAGCGCACATGAAGGAATTATTTTGGAACTTGCATTAATATATTGCAAAAAATATCAATATCACAGTATTCAACATGATTTTTAATTGAATTGATAAAACCATTGAGGATCTACATATGCCAAACATTAACTATATTAAACCTTCCCATAATCTACCTGGTCCTGTCCCACCAGTCCCTACTACCACCACTGGCTTATACCAGTGAATCCTTTTTCAGCACACAACCAAAACAACACACAACTGAATAGGGCTAAACTATCAGATGAGCAGTGAAAAAGAATCCGGTTCAAACCAGTAGCTGTAACGCCCAGAGTGTTGGCATAGTCCTGAACTTGGTGAAGCGGTGGTGGCCCATAGAGAGAGCCTGTCTCTATCCAGGCCACAATACCACACCCACAAGCACACACATCCCATACAGTCTTATCTAGTCATCTTTGGCTGACCTCTGCACTGCACTAGTGCATCCTGGCAAAACAGGAGCTGTAATTAGAAGTACTCTAACAAAAAAAGTTAGACATCTTAAGTTTCGAGTTTCTCTTTCAATTTCAGTAATGTGTGTCTGTGAAATGAATGGGTTCGGAAAGGTTTGGCAGTCAATGTTGTTTTTATTCTGGATTAGCAGATGGAAGGAAATGTTCACTGCTACTGTTATTATAATAGAGAGAGTGAAGACAGCTTTTAGTCACTGGGTTTTAAATCATAATATATGTTTTTATCTTATTAAATGCTTTTTTTCCACTAAGCTGAGTGTAAAGGAGCAAAAAACAAACCCTAGTAGAAAATTATTTTGGTCGACTATGACCTCACTGACCGATTAATTGTGTAAGTTAATAAAGGTTGTCAGGCCTAAACCCTATTATCATGATGTTTACAGTAATGTAGTGTTTGTTAACTGGTGGGCCGGGAACCCTGGCCGTGGGAAAAAGTTTCAATGTTATCTGAATGCCAAGCCATTGTCATTTTCTTTCAATGGTAAAGATAGTAGTGCCAAGACAGTGCCAAGTTCAGGGGTGAATACTCTATTGAGTCACAAAGTCATTATCTCAAAACAGTAATAAATTAACTAATAACAGCAATTTCTCCCATTAATGATCTCTGGTGGCAAAGTTGGTACGTTTGGTCCAGTTGTGCAATGGAGAAGAACCTATTGTGTATTTTACAACAAACAAATAATTTCTTTCTGTTATTGTACCTTCCAAAAAAATTTAACCATTGAGCATCTTTGTAACTTTGAAACCAACACAAACTACAATATAATGATTGTAATAATACCGTAAAATCCTACAAAAAACAGTCAAGAAGAACCACAAAGCAGTACCTTTACTTGTCAAAACACAAATACTAAAACCCTGACAAATAAAAAAAATCACTGTAAACAGACACAACCTCAGTATGCGGGAACATTTTGTTACCTTTAATGATTCCACAGAACAGCAGCCAAATAGATAGTGTATCAGCCTCCTCCTCCTCCTCCTTGAATGACCCCAATTGTTTGTTGTCATTAAACCATCCACAGTTAAGAATGTCTGTGTCAATTAAGAGGAAAATGACTGCGGGCTATGACCCAACACTTCAGATGGGGCGGGAAACAAGACAGCCGTAAAGTGGGCGCAGTGTAGCCGCAGCAGCTCAAACCGAGCCTTGGAGGGGAATGAATGAGACCGTGTGTTAGCTTTGGGGGTGCTGGAACTAATGGTGGGTTTAGTCTATTTCCCAAGAGACAGAGAAGGGGGAAAAAAAGCTGTTGACTAATGAGAAATTAATGAACAGGTTGGTCAGTGCATGGATAGTGAGTACTATCTCTAGGCTAGAGGCAGGAGGAAAGGTCTTGCTGATGTTGTGGAAGTGTCAAAGTACTATACCAACAGATTATTAAAAGGGAGGGGAGCTAACATTTAACCTTTGGGTGACCCAGAGGTGTTAATCAATTTCACACCTCAGGAATTCTGGGGGTTCAGTGGCTGTGTGTGTGTGTGCTAGCCACTTACAACCATAGTCTTCCAAAGTCTGTCTTGGTATAGAGATTCCTGGTGAGTTCCTGGTGAGAAGTTTAAGCCAATAACAACCATTTTGCTTAATTTATTTACTTTTGATTTGTGCTCAGTAGGATAGACTTCATGTGATTGGCAATAGCCTATGCTAAATAAACTACATTTTTCTGGTGCAGGATACACAATATAGCAGTAAGAAACAGGAATCTAGAAAGAGGCTGAGATTTTGTTTTATGTTTTTATCCAACTTAAAGTGAGGTCTAAACAATTAAAATGAGTGTATAAGAAGGTTGAGTGCACACTTGTCTCCGGTGAGTAGCACAAGGCAATCCTAACTAAAACAATGTAAAGTTAGCAAAAATTATATTTATCTGCTAAGACAGAGGAACTACACAAATAACCAGAGTCGTCTACACTAAAATTATGTTAATCTTAAATCAGAAAACAATGGATGGTCAAATATGTTTTCTTCTGAGTAACTGCAGTTGCTAGTGGCTAGCTGCAACTGCTAGAGCTAATTGACATTGAAAGCCTTTAATGGATGTAAGTGTCTTTTCTACCTGTTTTCTACAAAAGTACTTAGTAACTTACATATATGACTAGCAGACATGAAGCCAACAACAACCTAGCTCCAAGGACATCTCACTTTTTCCCAAATGAGCAACTTAACTTGCCCCAGCATGCACTAAAGATAATTGGTCTTTAATTTGCACCCACAGCTTTTGTTCCTGGTTTGAGAAGGGGCATTAGCTCACAAAGGAAGCATAAGCAGTGCCACCAAACCCCAATCCCTATAGCCCACCCATGACATATGAAAGCTAAATCAAGAGGAAAGGGTAGGTTGGATTAATCGGAGAACACCAGTTAGCATATCAACTGTGTGCAAGTGGGGACAGGTTTGCTAAGGTCAGGATGTTGGGGGATTAGGGAGTGTCTGTCTCCCCCAGCTTCAAGCCCTGCAGGTAAGAGCTTGGCTGGGCTGCGTGGGCGCCGTCAAGCCTCCTTCACACTTGTATGACCACCATTTTGGATCCACTTCAAATGCCTGTTGTCAAATTACCCAGAACATCTGTGTAGGAAAACTAATCAGCCATTACAGTAAAGGCCGAAAGGCAGAAATATTGAGCCATGTTGCTGGATGCACTATTTTAGGGGCCACACCCTCCACCTGGCCTTGGCTGTGTGGAATATTCCATTATGTACAAGCAGGTGGAGATGAAAGAAAGAGGGGGCATGTTGTGGTGGTGCATGGTCTGTGGGAAGGGTGAGAGCCCAGGCCTTAAGCTATAACCCAGGCCTTAAGCTATAACCCAAGACTATACAAGGTCTAAAACAGAACTAAACACAAATTGAACTAGGGCTAAACTAGGATTAAACACGATCTAAAGGACAGAACTAAACAACAACATGGCTCTGTTAGTTTGCTATCTATTCTTAACTTTACTATTTTATTTTTGTGAAAAATATTGTAGCAGATTGGATAACTGCCACTAAATTTAATTGATTAAAATAAATATTACAAATAATACTCAATGTTGCGTAAGGCTCTGAGAGAGACTGCAAATCCCAGACAGTTAAACCCCGGCCTAATCATGTCAATGGTGACCTCATGCTTGTTTTCATTTTCTGAGGCTATTGTGGTAGCAGAAGTTGGCAAAACGCGGCATACTTGTCTTTCACAAATAATAAAGTTCTCCCCGATACATGGGTGGACCGCAGCAACCGAATATGACCAAGTGGAGTTTGTTTGTATGTGAATTGGCTGGTTGCTACATTTATGTTCAGTTCATGTGTTTCCGAGCTGTCTTTTCCATTAGTTCAACCTGGGGGGGTCATCAACACACTGATGACTTTTACATACAGCATAGAGGGAATATGAGTTTCCTCATCTTGGACAACAACAACAGACAGTTAATTGATTAAATTAGATCTCAAAAACAATATTTCTAAATAATTTTCAACATTCACCTTAGACCCTTTAAAGCCTTAATTGCAAAACCCAGAATACAATGTCACAAATAGTAACGTCCCAAAAGGATAGTAATTGTTTACATACCGGCAGTTTGCAGAAGATGAAATAAATGGCAATGGCATCGGCTTATGGGGCCAGTGAACTGAAAACTCACCAAGTTTATATTACTATTACTGCACATACTCAGAAGTTGTTTACTAGGACTGGGACTAGGATGTTTTTATTTTGGTTCTTTAATATTCCAACATACCCCCACCTCCTGTTACCATCGAAAACTATCACAACAGGAACTTGGGTTAATTATCTCTTTTCTCTGCTTCTTACTGGGAATGTGCTGACAGCCATGTGCAATATACGTAAATGAATAAATGAGCAATCCAAAGTATTACTGAACACATTCATTTAGGTACTTCATGGTTGTTTACTCACTGTTAATGAAGTTCACGTTTTATCCCATTCATTACAACCAAATTGTTAGCTTTCAAATGAGACTTTTATTACCTAAACTAGCAAAACTTAAACTGTACACATGAAAACAATAAAAACTATTGCTTTCCCCCATTCAAACACACACACACTGAAACTAAATTGCTTCTGCTGGCTCCGACATTCGAGTTTATGATTGACATGCTGTGGCAACAACCTTCATTTTGTGACAGCTTGGATATTTTTATTGCCCCATTAAAGTTAAATTGTGCCTCTGAAATGAAAGTAGCTGTGCCAACGTATATCACAAAAAGAAACACTTTTCCAAAACAGTGCCAGGCCACCTTTTTACACGCCGACATAAACTTAATCTGGTACCAAGCGCCATTCTGCTCAACTCTGATTACAGCTTAAGTCACTGTGGGACGATAAAGCACAACCAAACCCAGCATGTGCAAACTTAAAGCCAATGGGAAAAATCTTTAAATATTGTCCCATGTGTTTCTTTGGAACTTCTGCACAAATTAATGATCTTCTAAGCTGTTTGTTTGTGAGCTGGAGAAACGCCTTTGAGTGCCATAAATGCTCCAGGAAGTCTACCTATAGCTGCTTGTCTGGGGGGTGCCATCAGCCAAGCCTGGAAAGTAGTGGGTATTCCATATCTAATAGCCTTCTAATAACTGAGATACCATCACAGCTGTCGCCCCAAATTGCCCATTCAAATACTTGGCATTTGTACAAGCCTCATAGTGTGTGATAGCATGTCCACAATGACATAACAAGCGCCGGATTGAGAGGCCACAGTTTGTTCTGGCCCTTTCCTGTCTGGGGCTTTATATATTTACGCTGTGGCTTTGACACCCATTCACTGCGCAAGAGCCGAAATAAATAAGGCTACAAAATCTATTGGAGAAGAAAATGATAAACTTATTTTGAGATGGTTTATTTAGTGATGCCGGAACACTGTGTTAATGTTTTACTTTTTTTATGAGATATTTTGATGTAATTAAAATAGACATGATCATCTTTGAGAAAACATGTTTTTGAAGTATCCCACAGTGGACAAAGTTCCAAAATGGATCGCATTCTTCATCTCTTTCATGCTCTTTCCCTTATGCTTGTTGCTTCCAATTTTGTATGTTTTACTGCTTTCACTTCCTTTCTTTCTATGTGTTCATCTCTGGATAATAGCTTACACATGTTGGCCCGAGTGGCAGTGGTGCGACAAAGTCAACTGTACAACATTTCCTGTCTTAGATCTAAAGCAGTGGTTCCCAAATAGTGGACATGATGAATAGAGGTTGGAAACATACTAGCTGGTCTCTTATAGTAAAGGCATTGTAACTTTAGTTTTAAAACCTAATCAAATGACACTGGTGTCATCTTCTCCAGCTGTAGCCACCTGCTTCATGTTTGTTCTTTTGAATGGCGTTTAACCGCAGAAATACGATTAATGTTGCCGCTTCATAATCTCAGAAGCACCACTCACTGGATATTGCATATTTTTCAAACATTTCCCTGTAAAACCTAAACATGGTTGTATGAGTTTTTAAACAAGCTTCAGGTCTATCTGGCATCAACAATTATGCAATGCTCAGAGTCATTCAAATAAATCACCTAGGCAATGTTTTTGGTAGCTTTTGTCTATCAATCTGTCTGTTAGTAACTTTGCCAAAAACTACTGAACCTATTTGATGAAATTTTCAAAGAAGGTCAGGAATGACACAAGAAACAACTGATTAGATTTTGCGAGAGATCCAGATCACTGTATGGATTCAGTGTTTTTAGCAACTTGGATAATATTTTTAGGGAAGGTCAGAAATAACACAAAGACCCGGCGATTACATTTTGGGAGTGATCTGTTGAAATGAGCTGGGAAAAAAAAACATAGAGACAAAATAATTTGAATGAAAACTGGATCCCACAATCAAAACAGTTGAGAACCACCCCTTCAGTGTCTTTCTTATGGTACACACCTCCAGCCCACCTGTCCAAACCAGGTTATCACTACCTCCATTCATGCGTCGCTCCACCTGCCACTGTGTCACTGTGATCTCCTATCAGCAAGAGAACTACTCATACTGGAGGGCACTACTCCGCATCAATTTTCCATTTAAAGACTATTGCCCTGACCTCCTAACACCAACAACAGCTGTAATTGTGCGTTTTAAGATGTTTTCCTAACTTTCCGAGCCTGTAATTAAAGCCGATCTTGAAAGCTTTCGGTCTGCAGAATGTTCAAAACAACCTGCATGGCTAAAAATGCTTGAAAGAAAAGATGCAAGGGGGTGTATATGCAGGTGTGTGTCTATGAAAGGGAATGGGAGGGACTCATATTCAGGTAAAGGAGAGCTGTGATGTAAGGCCACTTGTACATGTCATCAACAATGGCTGCCTAAAGAGCAAAAAGCATAGCCTCTAGGCAAGAAATACCACACACACAGCTGCGCCTCAAAGAAAACAGCTAGAGTCTCTTGCTGTGTTTGTCTCCATCGTTTCTCCCGCACTAAACAACCAACAAATCATGATTTCTTTTTGGGGGCCACATCATTCGGGGACCTGAACATTCTCAAGAGTGGCCCCATATGTTTCACATTAGAAAAGGTCTCCAGAACACCAAAGCCCACAAAAGCTTGAAAGCCCCAAATTATAGTCGCAGCAAAACACAATTCATTGAAGGGAGGCCATTTAAAAGCTAAAAAGGAGGTCAGGATTTGGGAACTTGAGCTTTCAATGATACTCTTTTAACATTCAGAAATACCAGAGAGAGTGCTTGTTCTGTTTCAGTGATTCTGTTTAGTGTCTGGCACTAACACTACAAGCTCTCACACACCCCTGGTTTAACTAGACTGCGAGCCAAGATAAATACAGACAGCAATGTCCTGCCATGCACTTTGAATAAATAACCATTGAAATGTACAGTGTATTTAGCGGAGGAAAAAAAGACTTCCGTGCGTAAAAGTTAGTAGACAACGTGTTGCGTAAACTTCCAACACAAATTACGAACATGGCTAGGAACGTTACTTACCTTTTTAGCGTGATTCTGTATTCCTCTTTCCCTTTGTCAGATGGGGTTCATTGTAGTCTGCAGGAATTTGGCCACTTTATCTCAACTTTGTTCAGTACAATTCCAAACCGACAACGCAGTTAAAACTATTCCGTGAAGTTCACTTACAAACATATATTTTGTTTCTTGAACTGTCTGCTCCTTGAGCGCTTTACTGCTCTCTCGCACACTTCCTCCAGTCCAAGCTGCCGCCGTAGCCACCACAAGTCCTGACATGGGCTAGTCCTCCCACTGCGCCGCTAGGGCTGGCTGCCTGGCCTCCTCCCTTGGCCCCTCCCCCTTCAATGGACTTACCTTCACAGTACTGCCCTCCTCTATCCCATCTCTCGCCATTTGTTCTCACACTTGTATCCTTATAACGCAGACGGGACTTCCTGCAGCCGCCACAATTTGGACACCTCAAAATGGACCAGACCTCCTAATTCGGCTGAACGCTACATTATCTTGATGATGGTTCCACATCTTCTGGTTGAGGAAATGCTGAAACAAATAATTTTAAAGGCCTACTCTAGATTTGACTATTCATTTACAAATGTGGGTTCAAAATAAGTAGGCCTAACACTACGTAACCCGTTGTTCTAAAATTAATTGACCAATAAAGATCAAATGGGCTATCATCAAAAAACAAACAAGAAAACTAGGCCTACCTTTAGCCTGATCAAATTAAGAGCTGATTTGGCTGATTTCACTGTAGTAATCTATGGTTGTTCTGATACTCTTCAACCATTGAGTGTATACCTCAATGTCTTAAACCATAGCATGTTTTGCTACATTTTAAAACAAGTAGCACAATCATAAAAAACGAGATTAATATTAGCCTAACATGATTGCAATAGTCCTTAGTTATTTAGCCTACAATGTACCTCAGATCTGTTTTATGTTGAATCGAGTTAGTTCATTTAATATATTCCAATATAAATCTAACAACCATGTGCTAAAATAATTTTGATGTCTCAAATGCATCTATGGTATAATAAATGGACAAGTTTAGAAGTCAAAACTTTATTTTCAAAGTTTCAAAACAGCTTTTAAATCAAGTATGAGATCCATACTTTCTAAATTCTGAATAACATCAGCATCTACCATAATATATTTTCTATACTTGCCAAGCTCTTGTACATTAAAAATGTGAAATGTTTAGAACAATATTCTTTTTGTACGTAAAGCTTTTTTAGGCAAAACAAGCCCCTTTCAAAAATAAATTCTACAAAGCCATTTATAAAAATTAAAGGAATTGGTAAAAATATTCAGCAATACATTGTTAAACAGCAATGTTACAAAAAACATCTCAATATCTTAAAATTTTAAACACCAAATCACTTCGTATTTCAAAAACCTGTGCTATACATTATTTTAGATCTGTTACAAAAGAGAATTCAGCTGCAGAGCACAATGTCGATATATGACTGAATCTGTTTTCAATAGTGCATTAAGATACTGAATTGGAGCTAAAGCTGGTGCTGGTGGTGGAGCAACTGTATGAGTAAGAGGAGGAGTAATCAACACTGCCTCTTCGAGATCCGCTTCTAGAGCCTGTACGAGAGCCAGCCCTAGATCCAGACCGGGATCCTGGATTGGAGACATTATATGGGCTGCTTATACCTTTAGTGGACACTGACGAAGCCTGCAACATCTTCATTCCATTACTTTCTTCCACCATGCTGCTGTCCATGACTTCCTTGTAAGAAACCTTGAGTTTTGTTTTGGGACAGGTTAGATTTTTCGGATGGTTCTTTGTATCTTGAAGCTTTTGGGCCGCTTGTCCATCCAGCCAACCTCTGTGAATGGCCTCCTCTATCGTAATACGCCGTCCGGTACCTGGTTCAATCAGTCCTCCTGTGAGGTATTGATACTCCAGGAATCTTTGCCCAGCTTCATAAGGCAGCCATGTTTCTTTCACTGCCTCTGCTGCGGACATCTTTCTTTTGGTTTTCACATCCTCAAATCCGACAAATGCTTTCTGGGCAGCTTTGAGTTTAGTGGCCATGCTTTCGTCAATGATGCTTTGATGAACGGCATCTTGCAGAGAAAGCCTATCGCCAGTCGCAGGGTTGATGATCCCGCCGGTGCATGTTTGGGCTTCGAGCAACCTCTGAGCTGTAATTGTATCAACAATCCCTCGACGTTGGGCTTCTGGGATTGTTATCTTCTCCAAAGTTTCTGTGTCAAAAATAGCTGCAACAGGGCTCTGGTCGTCGAACATTTCCGGTGGTGAGACTGTGATGGATATGCTGTTGAAACGTTTGCGTACCGTGGGGGAGGATGGGGTGGCTTGAGTGGGGCTGCTACAAGTGACCATATCGTCAACTGTACTGGCTGCAATGTTCATCTCAGTGCTGCTGGTTCTGCTGGTGATCATGTCTGCAAACTGGGTCAGCGTTAGCACTCCTTTGCGGTAGTCCTCCAAAGACGATTTTTCAATAACTCCCCGCTCCATGCAGTCTTGAATGTCGTATTGCGTTCCTGTTTTTCTGTCCACTATCACCAGACGGGCTGAACCATCTGACCCCTTGATGGTGATTTCCTCCCATTCGCACTCTTGCTCTGACAGGTCAAGGAAGGTGTCATAGTCAATGAGTTCTCGGTGATAAGCCTCCCTCACCGACATTTCCAGCCCTGTGTCTGGGTCGACGATCACAACACGTCTTTTGCGGAGAACATTGGTGCGGCTTTCAGTCTTCTGAGCTTTATTCTTGTCTTTGAGTGGGAGTAGAATCAAGCCTGTTTTTTGATCTGTAATGCACCTCTCTTTGAGCTGCAGATATGTCAGGTTTTCTTTGGTGTTGGGGTCAAAGAAACCCTTGGTGTCATCTCCCTCATAAGTAAGGATCTCATTCATCTCTTTATCAAAATATCCTCTTTTATAGGCTACAGAAACATCAATCCTGTGGCTTTCTTTTGGGTCAATAATTCCACCGCTGGCAATTTGGGCCTCAAGTAAGCGGATTCCGTGACCCTTTTCAATAAGATCTTTCTCTATGGCTTGAAAGAGGGAGATTGTCTTTCCGGTGTGCGGGTCAATGTATCCAGTTACGGCCTTCTCTGCGGACATCAACTTGTTCTTATACTCTTTTCCGACCAGACCTCTCTTTGTAGCCTCTTCCACTGTGAGGAAGATGTTGTTAACGGGATCAACAATGAAGCCAGATGCTGCTTGGGCTTCAAGAAGCTCCAATGTGGTACCTCTCATGAGTAGGCCTTCCTTCATTGCCTGATAGAAGGGCATTATTCTGTCATTGGCCTCGTCGTAGATGCCAGCAATGCATGTCGAGCCATACAGGTATGACTTGAGCTTGTCTTCAATATCTTTGCTTGTAAGTTTGCCTTGGTTTAGCTTCTGCAAGTCAGTTTTATCAAGCAGTTCAGACTTGATCAGCTCATCCACAGACACCTCACCTCTCAATCCTTTTACTGTCAAGGGTTTGTCTGGGCCAGGCAGCAGAAGCAAGCCAGAAACAGGCTCTACCTTGCATTGCTTTCTCAGGTCACTATAGCTGATCTTCTCCCCTGAGGCAGGATCGATGTAGCAGGCTGGCTTTTTGTTCAACGCCCTGTACAGATCCTCATCAATCAAATTGCGATCCAAGGCCAAGTCTTTTGGTAGGAAGACGCCCAAAACTGGATCTATAATACCACCAACCGCTTCCTGAGCTTGCAGCAGACGGACAGCTGTATCTTTGTTTATTCTTCCCTGTTTGCTAGCCTGGCCAATTGACAGCACTTTGCCGGTGTATGGATCTTTGAAGCCAGTGCTAGCTGCTTCAGCTGTTAGCAAGGTGTCTCTGTCATCTGTATCCACAATCCCTCTAGAACAGGCAGTATCGACTGGCATTTTCTCATTGAAAGTGGGGTCCACCATGTAGCCTGTTGCTGCTTGGGCTTCCAGAAGCATTAGTGCACTATCAGAGCTCAGGAGATTCCTATTTTTGGCTTCGGTGAATGGCATTTTCCCTTGGGCCCCGGATGTCATGCCTGCAATGACACCAGTACCTTTTAGGTTTACCTGGATGTCTGTTGCGACCTCTTCTACTGTCTTTTTACCCTTTAACAGCATCTCAAGAGTGTGTTTGCTGATAATGCCACAGTCACAAAGCTGATGGGCGGTGACTTTGCGGCGGACCCCATCAAAGACCAACTTGGATGGATCAATAGTTGGTATTTTTTCATCTGTTTGTGTCTGCCGGCTTAAACTGTCGGGTTGCTGTTGCAGCCTTTTGATTTCTCTCTCCAAGGTTTCTCTCCTAATGGTCAGCTCGGACACCTCCTTTTCAGAGCTCAACAGACGACTCTTGTATCTTTCCTCCACTGTTCTAAGCTCCATCATTAGCTTCTCAATCTGACTTTTCAGTAACTGCCTCTCGCGATCTGCCTTTTCTCGGTCAGCGTTCACCTGCTTGATCTGGTTGTCTCTCAGCTCAAATTGGCTCTTGATGTAGGTTAGCTCTTTGACAGTGGTGGTCTTTTCATCCTGCAGGCGCTGCTTATTGCGTAGTTCAGTTTCCAATGTGATTTTAATGCGACTGAGTTCATCTTCCAAACGCTGGTTGCGGTTTTTCTCTTGTTCAAGGAGTTTCATCTTAGCCAGCAGGTTGTCTTTCTCACGGAGAACTTCAGTGTACTGGCTTTGAGATTCATGTACCAAGATAGTTGTCTGTAAAGAAAAAAATAAACCAAAAAAATCAGTTAAACACAATTAAATCATATGCAGACAGGAAAGTGCAAAGCAAAACCTATGAATCTATATTTTATCCATTATACTCTCATGTATATATTTATCTGGTTATATTATATTAACTGTAAACTACAATTTTACTGTTAATTTTGCATTTTGCAATACTTAAATTTGTAACTATAGATATGTAATATATGAAATACTTGATAGACTAGACAATAAATATACTATAATACCAGCCAATTCTGTATTCATTATTCACCGTATCCCCCTTATTCCCATTACACACGGTAGGAGGAAGCCTGAGTACCTGGAGAGAACCCACGTGAACACAGGGGGGAAATGCACACTCCACCAGAAAGGTCATGTATCGGCCAGCCCGAACATAAGACCTTCTTACTGACAGTCAAAAGCGCTAACCGCTCTGCCATCGTGCAGCCCATTTTTGTATAGTAATTATTTAAGATATTTATAACAAATTATCTAAAATCTAAACTTTGATTACTCAGGTGAGTTAGTTTTAGTGATCAAACGTGCAACAGCATGCATATGCCACCTACAATGTGTAATTAAATGAAGTGTCATCTACAGTGAAATCTACATGCCAAAGCAGCGGGATTATGAATTTAGTTGAGCCATGGAGATGATCCATCCATGCATTGTAAAGTACCTCAATAGACTGCTTTTGGACTTTCTCTATTTCCATTTTAAGTTTTTCCCTCTCCTTGGTCAGGTCACTGATGAGGGTCTGGAGCTCTGCTGTTCTCTTGGAGCTATTCTGGAGCTGGACATGCAAAGCCGAGATCTGACTGGCACTTTCTCCATCAACTGCATCTTTGTTATTTTTCAGCTCATCTCTCTCCTGTCTCACTGTCCTTAGCTCCTCTTCTGACCGCAGCCTCTCCTTGGTCAGATTCTGGGTCAGAGTTTTCAGCTTCTCAATCTCTGTTGTGTATTCATTAAGCTGCCGGCTCTTCTCCTCAATGGTTTTGTACAGACTCTCATGGCGCTGATTTAGCTCCTGAACCCGCACCTGCTCTTGCTGCAGCTTGTATTTTAGCGCCTTTATTTCGGCCAGTGCTGCTGTCAGCTCATCTTTTGTAATCTTATGCTCCCTCAAACTCTTCTCTAAATCTTCTTTTAGGTTTTCCAATTCCTGCTCAAACTTCCTCCCAGTACTAGTAGCCTCGATCTGAATAGATTTGAGTGACGTGATCGTCGTTGTGTGCTCTCTGCAAGTTTGGTTCATCCTTTCTAGCTCGGCCTCCATTCTCTTTCTCCTTGTAAACTCCTCTTGCGTTGACTTCTTCTGCCTTTCCATTTCAGCTTCCATTGAATCCAGTGAGCACTGAAGTTCCCTTATGCGGCTTTGGAGCCTGGCCGTACTCTGCTCAGCTTTGGCTTTTTCACTAGATTGTTTCTCCAGCTCTACTTTAGTAATATGGATCTCTTGTTGAGTGACTTTCAGCTTGTTTATGGTCTCAATAAAGGAGGCATTCTTTGCTTTTAGCTCTGCTTCAGACTGTTTGTAGTGATTGATTTCTAACTCCAGTGCTCTCCTCTTTTTGCCCTCTTCCTCTAGGTTAAAATTGAGTACGCTGATTTGCCTGGCTTTTTCCTGATTGCCCTTAGTGGCCTCTTTCAACTTGAGCTCATCCTCTTCTCTCTGTTGCATGATGCTTCTCACTTGTACTTCCAGCTCAGTGCGTATTCTCGTTTCCTGAGCCATTGTCGCCCTCTGCTGGTTGGCCTCAAGCTCTGCCCGGTTTTTCTGGTCCTCACTTTGGGCAATAGACAGTCTGAGCCTCCTAAGCTCCTCCTCTAAATCTCTCTTCTCGGCAGCCAGTTTGTCACATTGTAACTGGAGCTCAGCAGAGTCTTCTTCCCGCTGTTGGGATTGCTTCAGGATGGTTGTCTTGGTGACGTGGATTTGTGTCTCGTAAGTTTGTTTGAGCTGGCCAATCTCCTGGCTGCACTGTGATCTTACCTTAGATGTCTCCGCTTCCGCAGTACGACGCCTGGCTGCCTCCTCTTCTAGCAGTATCTTCATCCTCTCCAGTTCACGTTCCTTATCCTTCACCGACTTTTCCAAATCAATCTTGGCCCAGTTTAGCTCCTCTAGTTCCTTCTGCCTACGACGTACAGCTGCCTCATACTCTTCCTGCTGGCTAGTATAGCGCTCCTCCGCCAGTCTTCTCTTTCTCTTCTCCTCCTCAAGTTGGTATTTCAGCCGGGATAGTTGCTCGTTCAGGTCTTGAAGCTGGGTTTGGGTGCTTTCAAGACTCTCCTTGGTAGTGTTAACTTGCATTACAGTGGTTCTCTTAATTTCCTCTGTAGAAATGAGTTGATCTTTTAGCTGAGTGAGCTCCAGCTTGTAACGTGCCAAGTCGTCTTCCAAAGCTTTGTTTTTTAAGTTACGGTCTTGAAGCTCTTCCTTTAGTCGCCTTAGTTCTTCTTCCAGCATTTCAATCCTGGTGTTTCTGATCTGTGGAGAGAAGAAAAAAAAAAGTAAATTAACTTTTAAGTCATATGGTAAATTATTAAGTTATAAATATATAAAACTAGTCTATATTCTTAGTTTAGTATGATAGAAACAAAAAATGAATATTTTTAGCAATTACACCTGCATTGTAGCATATTTTAAAAACTTGAGAGGCAGTCAATTGGATTTTGTGGCAAAGCTACCACTGCAGAATTGGAGACAGAGTGGTTTGTTTACAAAAAAAAAATCCATCTGAAATGGTTTTATTGGAATGCTGTTATTCCTAAATGCATATTAGTACCAGTTTACCTATGGCTGTGTACTTACCTTTAGTTCTTCCATGTTCTTGAGCATTTCTCCAAGGAACCTGTAGTAGTCACTTGAACGAGTCAGTAACTCTATGTAGTGAGACTGCAGGCCAGCAGCCTGATGAGACAGAAAATATTTATTATCAATTTTATTATTAACTTTTTATTATTATTGCAGCCTTATGGAAAATGTTAATTCATGTTATCATACCTCAGTTCTAACCACAGAAGAAGGGGACTGGATCATGGTCTTTTTAATGGGAATATTAAGCAGAGTTTCCAGTCCAGCACTGTAGGAAGCAAGCTGCAACTCATAGTCCTAAAAAATACAACTTTTTAAATTAGTACCAAAAGTACAATGAGGAATATTGGAAAAGTTGTACAAACTTCTCACCTTAATAGAGGCAGCACAATTGTCTGCATTTTTCTGCACATCCTCCACTTTCTCCTTTTGCCCTTTAATTTCAGTGTGCAATGACTGTGGGACAAAATGACAGGACAAATGGTGTGTGTATTAGCTTTTTTGCCCTCTAGTGGTCATCACACTTTATTTTACACAAAATACAACTAGAAAAGTTCAGACAAAATACTCTAAACCTTTTGGAAACCTGGAATTCTACAGCAATTAATCAAAACCAAAAACAAAGAAATGCATATCCAAATTTGGAAGTTCTGAAGACTAAACCAAGTCAAAATCAAGTGCATACAGTACATGGACTAAACCAGGAAAATCTAAATCAGGTCTCAACTAAACTCTGTAACAGGTCAAACTAGGTCTAAACAAGTTTTCTTCCAGAACAAAAAAGTAAAAATGAACTTGATGTAACAGCAAAATAGTCCTTAGTACAACTACAAAAAGACCTGTCAAAACCAGTGGCACCACAGTTTTAAAAACCACTGCTATGTTATGTATATTTTAAACAACAATATCAACAGTCTAATTGTAGTGTACTGTTACGTGCCTTCTGCTGGTTGAGGTGGTCAGTCAAGGTCTGAATGTCATTAAGTTTGACCGCCTGTAGGTTATCCTGGCGCTTCCTGGCATTGTCTATCCACTGCTCTAGAGAAGTGCTGGTCTGTTGATAATGCTTCAGCTGCTTCTCCTGTTTTTCCAAGTCCCACATTCTAAATAGGAAATAGTGTGGAGGAAGAGGGAACATTCCAAGTTATTTTAGGGTTTACCAGAAATTACGTTAACAAGTATAAGTAAATAGCAGTTCAGTGTTACCTGTTGTCAATTTGTGTGTGGATGCGTCGCCAGCGGTCACACATCTGGTTGACTTGGTCAGTGTATTTGGACAGGTCTATGTCACACTTGTGATAGGCATCAGAAATTTGCCCGTTCCAGTGGACAGCCTTAGAAAGGTCTGACTCAAGAGCTGTCAGCAGGTCTCTTTTGTGGTCCAGTTCATTTTTCATGTGCTGGAAAATCAAAAACACATTATTTGATTGCTTTAGACTTGAGTCAGGGGACATTATATACATGTACTATATGATGAATTGACAAACCTTAAGAGTGCCGCGATAGTGTTCGATCTCATTCAGGTCCAGGGAGGTGGTCTCCTTCTCTGTCAGACGGGCTTCGTGGACTTTGATCACATCCTCAGCTTGAAGAAGGCTCTGCAGTAAGGCCTTCAGAGCAGTCAGCCTGTTCACAATCAGAGGTGGGTAGTAATTAGTAACTAACTTTCCAAATAAATTGTACTTATTGTAGTAATCTTACTGCTTCACACTCTTGAAGTAGCAGTACTATTACTTAACTACAAGTTCAGAAAGTTGTACTACCATCCATATCTGTATGCTAGCTAGGTGTGACTTTCTATAATAAAAAAAAATAGGACATTTGTAAATTTTGTGTCATTAACCCATATATATATATATATGATTTGTTCATTGTTGGTCTCAATACAACAAAGTAAATAATACACCCAAAATATTTAATTTAGCCTTTTCTGTTTACCTTTGGAGATAGGTGCCGTATAGATCCTGGAGTCCACCCAGTTTTTGGTTGATGAAATCTAGTTCAGCTCGGAGGAACTTGGCCTGCTCAGACTCTGGTGGGATGCCCTCCAGCTGCTTTATGATGCCCTCCCGCAGACGCAGGTATTCATCATACATTACATCCAGGTCTTGATGCACAAGCTGAAAATCAACATGAAGTCAAATGTGAGGGAATAAAAATATGCAATATATATCAAATGCAATATATTTATTATTTCTATGGACACTCTACAATATTAATTAATTTAAAGTTAATTTATAAAACTCCTGCCCTTTCCTGTTATCATCTATCCTAAAACTATGGGCCTTAAGCACCTTGGACAAGTTGCTAGTTAATAGCAGGACAAATTTACTCACTAACATACTAATAAAAAAGCCAGAAATAAGCTAGTGCTACCCATGACCCATAATAAATGTTTTTTTTTGTCTTTACTATAAAAATATTTAGACCTAGGTGGTACTTTTGGGACATAAATATTTTATGTGGTAGGACATGGTCTGTAAA
>JAVQKG010240331.1:0-15118 GCA_036025885.1 Hypseleotris bucephala
GGGTTTTTGTTTTAGCGCAAGGGAAGGAACTGTTTAACCAATCAAATGCTTTCATAAGACAGGAGCACTCTGATTGGTTGATACATCCTTCATCTATAAGGAATAATGTGAAGGAGCTATTTCAAAATCTACAGCTTATTCATTGTCTTTTTTTAAGAATTAAAAGCCAACTCCAGATCTCTGCTGTTATTATCATACATTCTGGCTACTGGTTTGTGTGAGACTGTGATAGAGAGTTGTGAAGGAGTGGAATTTGAAAAGAGATTATTCATAATAAGATTATTCACAATCTCACATTCCTTTTACAGTTAAAAAAAAATCAGGTAGTGCAGCTTTAAGTGCATATGTCTGGTGCTGTGATATTGACATGAGTCGAGTGATGACAGCTAGTACAGTGGCCAGATTTTCCCCCAAATTGCCTTCACCAAAATAACGTAGCCAGCGGGGATATTTGGTTAAGACTGTTGGAGGGATCACTTACAAATCCCCTTTGAGGGAGTAGAACCTGTCTGTCAGAGAGGAGACAGAGACACAGCCAGTCCCGTGAACTTTAAAGCCTATTAGGACACTAACCGCTGCAAAGAACTGGTGCAAAGCCAGGATGAAGTTTCGGGTAACGTATGCTAGAGTCAGCCATTTTAGCAGCTTCTGGGCTCTGTGGCTTAGAAGGGGGATCTGCTAAGGCACCTATGCATCTTCAAAGACTTCTTTTTTTGAGCTAACTTTCTCTTATTTTGAACTTGCAGGTGTAGCATGAAAGAGTGGTGAATTTAAATCCACTTTCAATATTGCGAATTTGACCGGGATGGGAGTTAGTATAGTCTGATATAATGAAGCAAAAATTTAGAAATTTTGTACACACTCACTTTCTCCGTACCAATAAATGATAGTGACCACACAAACATCCATTGGTCCCCTCTTTTGAGTATGTATATCTCCTTTCACAAAATACACAGATGATACTGTCTATTGCAAATGTGTATGTACCCATAGCTATGCATTTAAATACCTGGAATTAATGTGAAGCAGTTAAGTAGAAGGACTGACATAGACAAGACATAGGCAGTACTAAGGGGTTGCTTTGTGTGTGATACAAATGCTCCACTATGGCACCGTCCAGGAAACAAAACTGAGCTTTTAAATAAATAAAAAAAACAACTTGTTTGATATAATGGACTGAAATAAATAACAATAAGTTAATTCCATCTTAATAAATATACCTTGTACACACAGGTGTATATCTCTCTATATAAGTATTTATATATATATATATCTATATATATCTATATATATCTATATATATCTATATATCAAGTTTGCTTATGCAGACGCAGCAGAAAGTCCTGTGTGTTATTTCTCTTGGCTCTGAATGTAAACGTCCAGACATTGCAGTGGTGTGATTTAGAGTGCAGCTGAATTTACTCCTTATATCTCCATGTTCGTCTGGAGTCCTAGGAGCCAGCTACGGAAAAACTGATGTTACCGTGAAAAAACAAATCCTCAGAAACCAAAACAGCCATTTTCAAGAAGCCTTGTCCTCTCTTACTTTTGAAAAAAAGTGTCAAATACATAGTTCCTGCACACTGGACACCTGTCTGTGTTAGTCCAGTCCTGGTCATGTGATCCAGTAGACTGAGAAGAGTTCTGTTGATATTTCAGTAAAACATCCCTCCACACTTGTCCAGTTTGTCTGTGAGCCTTCATACACAGGCACACTTCCTGGCTGAGTGCTTTTTGAGTGTGTGATAGACCACATTATCATCTAAAAAAGACAAGTCATCGTCGAAGGCGATTGGCCGACAGCAGGTGCGAGAGGGCGTGTCCTTGTCCAGCTTCTTGTTATGGGTGAGGTTATTGAGGATTTTGTCATAGTTGGTCTCAGCGTCCACACAGGGCCCACTGCAGTATCTAAAGATCAGTTCCTCTTTGGTCTGGTAACCCAGGCCTAAGTCTGTCACATTAAGATGTACTTCCTTCAGTAGACAGCCTCGACCCTGCACCGCTGTCGTCCTGTCCCTGCTCTTGTCCCCTCGACCTTTGCCCCCTCGACCCCGGGCCCGACCCCTGCGGCGCTCGCTGTGGCTCCTCCCCTCTCTGTCTCTGCCTGTGTTTGCTGCTCCTCTCTGACGCTGCTCCCTCCGGCCTCTACTGCCTCCACTGGGCTCGGAGGACCTCCGCAGTCGGCCGATTGTCGCCTCAATAAAATCCATGACATCTTCAAACTGGTCAGGGTATGGACCTCTCAAGTCATCTGGGAGAGAAAGAACACTCTGTTAGATTAAATACATGTCAATAGAAAGGTCCACATGGCTTACAAATGCACCTCTAAACCTTCACAAGAAATGTGTTCTAGACAAATTCAGAAAAATGTCCATAAATATAGAAGCACATGCTGATTTCTAGATTATTCTAGGGTAGAAGAATGCAAACTGGCTCCAGCGTTGTGCATATGGACTTGCAGGTGTCCTGAAATAGCCGTTGTATCATACAGTCTAGAGGCTACATTGTGGGTAGTCTTTGTTTTTATTTTATACATGCAGGAATAATGAAACAGTAATGTGGCCACAAACTGATCAATGATACATTGAATTCACTACTCCACCTCTCATATGTACCTGTTATATCCTGTGTTTAAACAGAAGTAGACCCAAGCTAATTACACTAACAGAGGCTTCCAGTCTGATGCATGTCATTTTAAAACACACAGACTTCAAAGACAATCATCTGCTCTGAGTCATTTAGACAGAGTCAGGCTCAAAGTGAAAACATTCAGTGCACATCTGCTAAGGACTAGAGGAGGACTGAGAGGAGGAGGAGGGCCTCATGTTGGTTTTATTACGAGGCGTGCAGCTCTGGCAACAGTAAATGCTCACATCATGAGCCTTATTGTTCTCAATGAATCAATTAGTCTAACTCACATTACCTGTGTGTCAGTGTGTCATTAGAGCAGCAGGGAGCCTGCTCTGGCAGCTGGCCTTGTGGTTTACACCTAGCGTGTCTGTTGCAGTGTCATCTATCTCTTCATCTACCTGTTCTAAACACTGCCTCGACACTCGATCTGCAGAGCTCCACTCCACTAACAGCTGAGTATCAGGTGAGCCAGGCCCAATCTGTTTAGACACACCTGCCCTTTGATTTAGACAGCACCTATTGTTGTCAGCTGATGGACAGAGGTGCTGCTGCGTGCACCTGCCAACATCAAGAACAGTGATAAATCTATTCTACCTATATCTCCTCTATACACTAGGAGTCTGTGAGAGATGTCTTCATCAACTGCTATATGTGCACTAACAACAGAATACTAACTGTAGCTTGGCTGATGGAGATCCTTTAGTCTAAACTGTTGTCTAACTCGCTGTCTAAACGTTTGTCTGTGATGTTCACACTATAGTATCTATCTTATAATATAGTATATAGTACAAGTGTAAGAGTCACTCTCCTCTAACAGAGCATGAGGTGACAGGACAAACATGTGTCCAGAAGTTCCATTCCTTATCCAGATCGTTGGCTTGGTTTTTGTAGATGATACAGTGTCACATTGATCTAAACAAAATAAATTCCTGCCCACTGTTGCTGTTAAAAGGAACATAAACAGACCTTTTCGCTTGGCGCTTCAGACTTTCCAAGCCCCTTAAATTCCAGCAGCGGGCTCGAGCTCTTAAAACACTCCTAACTCCGGGCAGATGGGTAAAAGGTCATGTGTGGCTAATTTAAAGAGGCAGAGGTGAATGTAAACAAAGTGGAAACTCAAATGTGCGGCGCAGCTCTGTTTACGGACTGGGATTTTGTTTGCTCTGTCTTGTTTTGACCTCGCTGTGATGTAACTAACAACCACAATAAAAGACAAATTAAGATCCTAGTTTGTGATAACCCTAAGTCTGACAGTCTTATCAATGTAGGACTCTGCATCAGCGACAGTGATAGTGGAGTTTCTCAATGGAATAAACTGTGGAAGTTTAAAGACAAGGCCGGAAACTATGCTGACATTCTACAAAGAGAGTTAGCAGCTAAGGTCAATTGAATCTGCAATAGTTGATGTTTATGTAATTGAGTTTGAGGGCAGGGATAACATTTATATGATGCCACTGGCTCCTGAAGTGACAAAATGCAGACGCTTTGATGTGTTTTATGATAGAAAACAAACAAAATGTATTACAGAGTGTATGAACATAAAACTATAGCCAAGCATAGTCATGAAATTGTTCTGTGACCCAGTAAACAAAGCATAAAGCCATAGGATTTATACAATGAGGTTGATAACAAAAATTACCAAGTTCAGTCAGTTAATTTTCCATATTTCTATTAAACATTGTATCTAATCAGTGTAAGGTATTACTGCCCCTCCACTTTTACAAATACAAAAATGTAAATTGTTGCCGCTTTAGAGAAACTAGAAAAATAGAACAGATTTAAAACAAGGGATAATGAATAGAAATGACTTTTAGAATTGTATTAATTTTATTGAATTTAGAATATTATTGATGAATTATGTTTGTGCTTAAAAATGTAAAATCAGTCAAAATTGCACTGAAGCGAATAATGAACTACTGGCGCTAGGAACCTCAGGGTACCTCACAATTGATAGGATACATGACTCACAATACCAATATCACAATATGACGATACAGCGATAATCAATATACTGCACATGCTAACAAATTATATATTCATGTTTTTAAACAGTATTTCAGTTAGTGTATTTTCTGTAATGAAATACATTTATTTTAATAATCAGAAGAGTAAATACTTCAACTGTATCTCACAAAAAAGTTCTCAAAATAAGAAACCAAATTTTAAAATAGCTAGGTTTTAATTTTGCAAAATACACAGAAATGAATTCTGATAAACCAATACAGCAGCTTGCCGTATCGATTCAAGATCACTAAAAAAGTCTTGATTTAGCCTATGTGCATTTCAATATTTTGTCCCACCCCTATCAAGTAAATAAATATAAACTATAGTCTATAGTCTATAATCATAATGATTTGAACTAATCTAGATTTAAATTATAATGCTTTGTAATACTTACAATGATCCTCCATCGATATGTGCTTTAGACTGTGCTCTTCTGGCTGGATCTTTGCCTCGTTGTCCTCTTGTGATATGGACACAGAATCACTGGAGCTGCTGGAGTAGTAAGTCCTCTTGGCGGGGCGAGTGTTTGGGTACAGAGGCCGCGTAGCTACAGAGCTCAGGAGCAACAAACACGTGGCCAAAACATCCCATAACTTCATCTTAGACCTAGTTCCTATAAAGAAACCTACACAGAAGACAATGCATTAGAGATCACATACAAATACGCACTGGTCTGTGTATATATATAATAATGTCAGCAATGTGAATATATGATGTGACCAACTCCACAGTGACGCATCTTGTATTAATAAACTATGTGTCATCATGTCAGGAAGCTTTGATCCCCACTTTACCCCTGGTCATAGTAAACTTGTAATCACTCAACTACATGGCCTATATAGAATTTATATCAATAATGTTTATTGTTCTATAGTGTAAAAGTCATTTAGTAAAAGTGGCTAAATGACACCAGTATACATAGACGGCCGTGCGTAAATCCGTGCGTAAAGAGTAAATTGTTGTACATTTAGTCTTAGTGGCAATGGAATTCAAATGCTTTGAAAGGTATTGGAGGATATTGTTCTAAATCTGCACTTTTTTTTTCTATCTTATAATGGTCAGAGATAAACGCTGGCACGCACTGCCACGAGTTATGGCGGTTGGCTGCACCGTTGCACCGCTGGTCAAAGCACGCACCAAAGCGTGTTGGCAACGATAGCCTAAATAATGGTAAGAGTTGACCAGATGGCAATGCCCAAAGCTTACGTGACTCTGCCTAATGGCATGTTGAGTCTGCACTGTAACCTAAACAAATGCATGCGTAAATACTGGCTTTAAACATACTGTAGTATTATGTATGAGTGCACAAGGCATTTTACTTTCTAGCACTTTGTAAAAGTTAGTATCACTGAAAGAAGTGTAATTATAAATAGGGTTTTCCTTACCTTAAATATGGGCCATGCAGACCCGAACCTCGTCTTGACTGTTGGTGTTATAATCCAAAGTGAAAACTCCACTCATTTACTGTCCCGAATTCCACACATGGATTCAACAGCCACAATACAGAAACCTCATATGAATTCAAACTCAGCATAAAACATGAAAAACAGTTGAAATGGCGCACCAGGTGTGTTTTTCATTCTCCAAAGCGTGCGTCCTCTCGCGCACTCTTCCAAACGAGTCCAAAGGTAGGCGGTGGAGAGCTCAGCGCGGACCGAGTGCCACTGCGCCTCGCGGGCTTCAGTTGCAGTCCCTGATTAATTGGATGCTACGTTTCCACGTTTGAAATCCGAGAGACGTCCACCATCTCCAAGTCCAGGCAGCTCGATGAAGACATCAGCGTCAAAAACAAGACGCACAAGAAGACTCAAAATGAGCTTAAATCCAGAAGTGGCGTAAAAAGTCACAACATGATAAACAGCAAAAGATATATTTCTCCATATTTCCCAAGTCAATGAAAGTCTAAGTAGGAGGAATGGTGTCCAGGCGCGCGGTCCTCATACTGGACTGAAGTGGGACATATGTCTGCATAGCACCGCACCAGGCGCGCTGGGCACTTTGGAGAGATTTATAGTTGCGTGTGCTCTGACGTTCCGACTAGTTTGTGACCGCCCCTGCGCTTCTCGACGAGAGCAAACAGTGAGATTCATCCACAAACGAGCTCGAAGCGAAGCCTGAACCCGGTATGAAGCCGCGCGCTTTTCAGATGTCTTGGGGATTATGTCACTCATCCTGATGTCCTCGGATTAGATTTCAGAATGCGGAATGCGATTTAGAGATGTTCTGTCGCGATGCATGTTTCAAACCTGATCTCCGCGCGCTGGTATCAGGTTCCGTCCGATGGCTACACGCTTCTCAAGTTTAAGCCCCACTTCTGCTGCTATTTACTATTTACTACTAGGTATTGTGGACGTGTGGACGAGGGTGCAGCATCTACTGGGTTATGTCTTGGATGTTGCAATTTATGTCTCTTCAATTATATTAATCTGTCTTTTATTACCAGCCCAAATCCTACACTTCAGGAAAACCCTCTCAAAACTTTATCTATGGACTGATTTTGTTTATTTAAGTCCTGATCTGGAGCCAATATTTGACAAGTAGGCTGTCACTATAGCTTTAGGTATTGTTTTTTAATGCTTTTTGGTTTAATCATCACTCCATCACTTTTTCAAACCTTCTACATTTCTCAATACCCTTCTGTCACTGAATCTACTGTAGTTGTCAGGTGGGCCCAGGGCGACGCTGCACACACCACAAAAAAGCCAAACCAACAAGAATTAGTGGCGAGCTTTCAATCAGCCGGCATGATTTACAAGCCTCACTCGCCTTTTATCTCCTCCAAAACTGAATTCCACACTGTTATAGCCATTTTGAAAAGAGTTAGAGCTATTTGCACATAGCGCCAGAAGAAATGTGTTTCTCCCAACAACACATTTTCTAAGGCATTTTGGATTTAGCCTAGATCAAGAGTTAAAAGGCTGTAATCCCTAACTTAACACCTCAAATCAACTGTGGCTTTTCTTATAATCTTAATGGTTAGCTGCTGACTTGAAGCTTCTCTTGTCTTTACATGTTTTCAGTAGAGCGTTTCTGGTCTAACTCAAAAGTATTGCCGAGTTCCTAAGCCAAGTCCTCATTGTATGGATTCCTTTCTGTCATGTCCTCACAGGGTTGTAGTGTACTGACTGACAGCTGCTAATGTTTCCCTTTTCATGATGCAGCTTTTAAATACACATCATTTGTTGTTGTTTTTTGCCAACTTGGATCCACCTTAAATACGTGGTTTACCTCCTTTCACACAATGACACAGATCCCGTGTTTTTGTGCAACTTGCTATTATCTGGATTTTACGGTAATGCACATTTAATAGACATTCTTGTAGTAATTCTAACACTTCAAAAACACTTTAACAAACCGACTGACAGACTGGAGGGTTGCCTATATATAAAGGTGATTGGTATGTTGGTGGTATAGGCTGCCATGTGCCCTTCAGTCTGCCTTCGTACATCTGGGGCTTCAAATATATCTTACTACCAGAGTAAGATAATGAAAAATTTAAATTAATTATTCTAATTAGTGGTGGGCAATGTGCTGATAAAAATTGAATTGTGATATGAAGTTATGAAGATCGAGCTAATCTGGGAAGATCACTGAATGGTGATATAGTGCATTTATGATCTTCACTGTCATTTATTTATTTATTTGAATGGGACAGTGCATGTTAATGAACAGACAGGCTTATATAGCATGAATGTAAACATACCGGATTATAGCAAAATGCTCATTTCCATCCGTTGTCCCAAGGATTTGGGGGAAATGGAAGAACAATATATTGTTCAGAACAGTGTTCATAATAACTAAAAAAGGTACATAAATTGTTTTTATGTATTTTAATGTACAGTAAACTTGTAGTAAAAATGGTCAGTAGTCTCCTGTGTAAGGCAGAACACTCAAAGTCAACTAAAAAGGTGATAAAATAAAAATTGTGGCCTTAATAAAAATCACGATTATATATTTTTACCCTATACTGTATAATTTCTGTAAATATGTACAGTATATTTTACTTGTTTTAGGCTGTTATAGCTTTCTGCCTAACACTGGCATATGGACAGAAATGTTTGCTAATGTGCACCGCCCCTGTAATAAATAAATAACTGAATATATGACTCAGTAGTAACCCACTCTAACCCTTAAGCTAATTATAGTTTTCAAACCATAACCTCACATGCCCTATTGATTTTAAATTAAGGAGTGGCCATCATAATACGCCAATGTTGGGCCGTGGTTTAGCTCAGTTGGTAGTGTGTGCGGCCCATACTCAGAGCCTACAGTGCTTGTCCTGGCGTTGTGTGTTTGAATCCGGCTCACAACTGTTTGCAGAATGTCACTCCCTGCTTCCTCTCTGTCTACTCTCCTATCCAAAAAAGCCGAAAATTCCCCAAAAATATCTTCTATCTAAAAAATTCTAAGCAAATATTTAATCACTTTCTAAAATCCTAACTTCTTCCAGCACTAATGATCATAGTGCTGGTGCCACGTAACTCAATAGGAATAGTTTTGCACATAACATTATCTACCAGCCTGTATATGCAATCTTCTGTCAGAGGTGAACTGAAGCCAGCCTGTGTGATTTAGGCTGAGTAGCGATCCTTCACATCAGCGGCCATAACTCTTTCAAACACGCTTTACTAACCACACTCCTGCTACTGTAGACTGGGCATGCCTTGTATTGTCAGCCCGAGAATGACATGACAAGATCCAACTCATGTAGACAGTAGAATTAGCTGGGTGTTTCCCTCCATCTTGCTTTTCTGTGGACAGGAACCTGCAGGTAAAGAGAATGAATGAAAGGAAATAGGCACTTACTATATAAACAAAGTCAAATCCATGATGTGAACTGGCAAAGGATACAATAGAGACTGACTCATATGTGCTGGGGAGGTGAGTGAAAGTTCAGACTGACTGGGGTATTATGTCTCGCAGCCTAATTAGTTACAGCAATAAAAATACTATTAAATATAATTATTATGGTACAGTAGGGCAGTTAGTGTGGGGTGTGTGGAGTCTACATGTTCTCCCTGTGTTACCGTGGATCCTCTACAACCTCTACATATTCTGGCTTCCTCCCAGCATCTAAAACATAAATCATTTAGCTATATTGTTCAGGGTAAGGGTGGGTTTTATAGTGATGATGATCATTGGATTGGATGCACAGTGAATTTGTAGTAAAAAATAGTTTTATGTTGCAGTCTTCAGTGTAAATATTGAAAGCGAACTAAAATTGTGATAAAATTAAAAATAAAAATTGGGTTATTCAATTTTTACCATATCGTCCACCCCTAGTTCAGTTTACTAGTTCCCAAATATGGAACTTTGTAGGCGTCACTGCATACAGCTGATAGACAAAGAAGTGAACTGAACTTTTGACAGCGACAGTGGACCCCAGTCTGCACACACACATATGACTGACAAATAGAGCTTTGTTTATTGATATCCACCAAAGGACTCCTCAGTGACCCTTATGTCTCACAGTGACACTTATGAAGATAATGCAGACTGAAAATAGAAGCACAGTCAGCGAGAGTCATAAGTCATCCCAGCAGACGCATGAGTAAGCTGTACACGAGCTGTGAGAAATAAACATCAAACTCAAAGCATGCCACTGAGGGGGAGGAATCACTTACAATTTACTTCTAAGAGTAGTTTTTTTATACTCTAAAATTTGAAACCTCAACTAAGAGTAAAAATATTTATTAGGGCTGACAGGGTTTAGTCGCTTGGTTGATTAATAGCTCAGTGAAGTCTTAGTGGACTTAAATTTTATTAGTCGATTAGTTGCATTCACTTTGCATCAATAAAACTGGTCTAATTTATTGCATGAGGGCAGTTGATTTGAAGTTAAAATAGATTTTACTGTCAACTTTTGTAATGAAGTTTTGTTACCAGATTAACAATAACATTATTTTGTAGTAATAGCACTTGAGTAAAATAATGGGCTATTCTGTCCACTTCTGCTGATGGGACACAAACCTCAGATGAAAAGATGTCAAAATAAATTAAATAATTAAATATAACAAAAAAATTCCCAGAGTTTCTATGAAAATCTGACATGACCCCTACATCATTCAAAGCTTCATCTGTTTGTATTTGCAGCAAACATAACACAAAACAAATGTCACATATGGCCCATTAAATATCTTGTATTCTTTAATTGTCTTTCTCAAATGAGTTGTTTAAGATAGGCCTGTTCGTAGTTACTCTGTTTATGTCAGATGTAATAAAAATGGGACATCTTGTTTTCCATGGTTCGTTTTAACTTACAATGGAGTTTTACTGAAGCAAAGATTACAACATGAGCCGCTCCCCAGAGGCTGATGATGCAGTAAATGTGTCACAGGAATAGTGGATTTAGGATTTGGAGAGTTTAATGTTTCTTATTATTCTTAATTTGTTCTTAGATTGAAAGTTTATGTAGCATTTTATACAGCAGTAATATTTTAAATACAATTTAACAATATAAATGATATATTGACTGGGTGGAAATGTGGTATGGAACATTTTTACTTTGATGTCAGTTGAAATAGTTCTAACTAATGTCCCATCAAGAGTTCCAGCTGAAGTTAGTGATGACACCAGTATACTGTATATAGCCTACTGTATATCTGTGAGGGACTGGAAGTCAGTAGTGCTGATATGGTTCATTTTACTACAACTGTTATTTAAGAAGATTGGGAAATATTTAAATATGTCAATGGGATGTTTATAAATTGTATAATAAAATACCAAAAACAAGGCTGTGCCAGCCCCCTATATACTCTACTTAATTCAGCTCCTGTTTGTCATCAAGAGTTAAGATTATAGTTCTATCACATTCCTAATATTATTAATAATAATAATTATCAGCACTATACACATGTACAATTTTGTCAAGACAGACCTAGCTCTGTGAGTGTATTTGTTGATATAAAACTGATATCAGTACTCTTGACATAGTTCTTGTTTGTATGTGGTCAGTATTGGACACTACAGTTTCTGTGAGTACTTGAGAGATGTGGTTGAGTTAGAAGCTGCCAGCTCAGCTGTTAGTGGCCCCTGGCCTCAGCTTTGGCAGCAGCAGAGACAGAGCAGGTATCAGGCCAGCGTGATCCACATAGCTTTCACTGATCCATTAGGACATGCTACTATTCACCTGTGGCCCTGAGCCAACATGCCCAGCCATTGTTGTGTTAGCCGCAGTATTTCCATCTGTTTCAATCACTGCACAGACATTTCAGGAGCGTTTATTGGCATCATTGGCAGATTGTGTGCATGTACAAGTATGTGTGTGCACACTAGAGTGTGTAAATGAGATCACTTGGTACTATCAAAGTGCAGGCATGACTATGACACTGTTATAAATAGAAGGGAGGAAGTAAGGAAGTGTAGTGGAGACACTTATGTCCTTTAGAACCTACTTCAACTTTTACACAATCAAGCCATAACTGTCTGATTTCAGAATGAGAAAATGATGATCCTATCGCTCTAGTGTCTTCACATCCTGCTGTAGCTGCACAGTGCAGAGGAGCCTGTTATTGGCCAAGGTGAATTATCACCAGTGAACAAATGGGAAGCTAGTAATCTCTCTCCCACGGTCCACTGCTCCGCTCTGAGGACCTTGAATTCATTATTTCAGTCTCAACGCAAAGAGAAGAGCTGTAAAGGTTATTGATGTGCACATCACTCCCTGCCTCTCGTCTCCATCACCGTGAGTAATGTTAAATAAGGATTGGGGGAATATTTCTCCTTAGTGTGAAACATTAGACAGGTGAGATATAGGCTTATGGACTAACATTCAAAGTCTACACATTGGCCTGGAACCAATACATGAACACTTCCAGGTTTGTCTTCATTCAGCTACAACCTGATCCAAAACATTCCTTGATGTAGATGTCAGTGTAGAAAGTCTTTATATATATATATAATATATATATATATATATATAGATATAAATATATGATGTTCAACCATGTACCAGAAACAATAGACCAGAGGTCTGTTTTACTTAGAGCTGACTAAAGGTTGCTATAAATCATGTTTGTAAGAAGTATTGTATAAAACATGTGTTGTAGTAAAATGTGAACAAAACAAGCCTGTATCTGATGCCCATCTTCATAACCCATCACGGCATGACTTTGACCCATGACTTTGAACAGCTGTGGTGCCCTATACTGAAGGGAAGTGCACCCATGGGACACAAGTATCGCTCCCGAGGGTGACCCAGTGTCAGTCTCTGCGGTGGCTTTACGGTTTTTAAAATTCAAAGAGTGTCTCTCCTACTGTATTACTAAACAAATACGAGCTGATCATATCGCCTGGCTGCATGAGAAATACTCCCTTGGGAAAAGGAGCCCTTTACATGACTTGTTGTCCATTAGTTTTATGCATCTGTGTCAGCTTACAGATCTGAGTTATTTTGATGTTAGCCTCTATAGCCTTCAAGCCTCCATGCTAGCTGAGGGCTTAGCTAAAAGTGTAACCATGAAGTCTTGACTCATGTTTAAGGTACATGGTATACAGCAGCCCCTCTGCAAAGGAAGGTTGAACTAATTGAAGAGGAAGTGTATAGGATGTGGTAATGAGCAGGAGGGTTAGGGAGTGATAGTGGATCCTAGTCCTGCTCTGGACCTGTCTAATCCAGTCTTCTAGGTGTTAAACCTGGTTGTACTCTATATTTAGATTTGATGTATGCTGCACTTTCACTGAAAATGGATCAACACTGGACACACCCCAAACTTAACTCAAAAACTATGAATGAAATGGCCCAACAGAACCTATGTGGCTCAGGTCGTATTCTGACAAGCATGGCACTGGACAGCTGTGTGTTCCCCTTGATGTATTTATGTCACTAGCTGCTAACATAAATACACTATGACACATACACACTCAGCTCTACACATATCGTACAGTAATACCCAGACTAGGATATAATGTCTCTGGTCAGACCCATAGTTGATCAGAATCTGACCACAGTCACTTTGATGTGAGCCACAAACAGAGAGGTCACCTTCAGGGATAGATGTCAATCAAACAGGCATCACTATAGACTGTGGTAGCAACTTTTACAAAGTACAGCTCCAGGGTTGCACGATATGAGAAAAGTATATATTTAATAACCATGTAGAATATTGCAACTTTATGATATTGTTGACTAATGTCCAATTAAGCAGGAAAAGTTTGCAATATATTGTGCAGTCCTATCACCTGCTGACTATAGTAAAGTATCATTTTACATTTTAGATAATTAACACAATCACTCATTTATTTTACATCAAACAATTCCCGTAGGACCTAAACACCAACCTTGTACAAAGACGGCTAAATATGTGTTACAGTGATAAAAAATGCCAATGTCAAAAGGGAAGCAGACATAATAATAACCCAGTAATACCTTCTTGTAATTTTTCTTCAATGCAATTTTGGAGCACATTTTTAAAAATATGCATAGTGATGTAATCTGTACAGCCCCATACTGACACAGGCTTATCTTGGTACAATCAAATACAGTATGACTAATAACCTGCTATGATGCTATGACGGTAATGGGGGAAAAAGGCTAATTTTGAAAGAACATCCTTCATCCGAAGCAGTCCAGTCAATTAGTCATTTCACTTGGATGTGAACAGAGGTGGGGAGAGTAGCCAATATTTCTAATTAAAAGTACTGATAAGTCAAAATAATATTGCCCAAGTAAAAAGTATTCATCCAAGTAAATAAAAAAAGTTAAGTTGTACCAGTTGAAAAAAAGGACTGAGTAACAGTTTCAACATATATGTCAGATATATTGTAATTTTGTTGTACACAGACAGAAAAATCTAAAAAATGTAAAAGTAAAACAGTATGATGTATGAAAACTACTTTAGTTTATTCAGAAATGTATTCAAGTAAATGTAACTGCGTCAAAGCAACTGGTTACTACCCACCTCTGGATGTGAACATAGACAAAGTGCATGTTTCAAGTTTACAGCCTATGGCCCAAAACGCAGACAGGCTCTCACACTGCAAGGGTTAGAAGTTCAGATTTTTAACGGGGGCCACCCATGTTAAAAAGTGTAAACTGTGGGTCTTGCAGGTCCTTCCTATGCATTAAGGACAGATGTGGACAGGGGGAGGTCCACTCTGCTGTTGTGAGAAATACAGTGCTCCAAATGATATGCAAAACAGGATGTAGCGCTTCATATTTCATCAGACTTTCTTCACTGAGGGCCACATTGTTAAAAAATAATCCAGACGAGGGGCCATTTTGTTGAGGTGACTGACTTCTCTTCACCTAAATCCTTGTTTGTTACGTCTGCCAAGTATGTAATGTAATTGGTTTTGTCTGCCCGTCTGTAAGCAACAAAAAATACAGCACGGATTTGGATAGAAATTTTCAGGGAAGGCCAGTAATGAAACAAGAAAGAAGTGATAAGATTTTGGGAGATTTATTTTTGTTTCTTAATTTTGTAGTGACAAGTGAAGTATTAGCAATGTCAAATTGTTATTGAGTTTACACAATTGCCAGTTC
>JAVQKG010240653.1:0-18394 GCA_036025885.1 Hypseleotris bucephala
CACATTCATACATGCTCCTGACCACCACAATCACACAGTCACACTAACACATTCATACATTCAGTGTCATGCCGCTGTCTGTCTGTACTGGACCATTTAAACACATCTTTGTTGGAGACAGGAATACTAAATGGATCTATTCCTAGAAGCTAGGACAAGAATTGCAATTGTCAATTACTCAGCGAAAAAGCAAATTTTCTTAGGCTAAACAAGCCAAATCTTACAGGTAAAGAGGCAAAAAATCATCTGGACTTGAATTTAGAACTGTGAGGAACATAGTGAGGAAATGGAACCACAGGCACAGTCCTAGTTAATGCCCCGAGTGACAGGCCAAGAAAAATCTCAGATAAGCACAGGCAAAGGATGGTGAGAACAGTCAAACTGTAAGTATTACTGATAAAAATAATCAAATATGTTTTTTGTTAAGTATTTTGTGGAAATAAATGTTTCTCGAGCTGCAGCAGTTAGCTGGGGACTGAAACACTATGTGCCAAAAAAATAACTTGTTGATTTGTCATATTTCAAATTTGAAAAGATTGTTTTTTATGTTTGTAGGTCCAGGCGTTTTATTGAGGGACCTATGGTTTATCTATATTAATCTATATTAATCCATATTAATCCATATTAATACAATTATACACTTCACGCATGGAAAAAAATAGCAATAACTTCTGAATGCTTCAACCTACATGCATCAATGAGGGCTTTATTGAAAATTTAAACCTCAAGGAACATGTATTTCCACATATTGTCACTCTATTATTTATAAAAACTCTTATTTCATAAATGTAAACACAAGAAATGTGCATTTTGACGTTCATTTGTCTGTGGCACTCATTGGCTATATGGGGTTCAAGTCCCGCCCCAAACTCCACCTAATTGGCTGAACTAGGTGTCAATCAGAAGCTAGCACTTCCTTTTAGCATTGACTAGCATAGTTAATTGTCGGAGCTTATTTCAAGTCGGGACAACTTTGTTTGCTGTTTTTGCGCTCTGGAGGACCTAACATGTTTTGTGGACCTAATTATTTTTACTGTATTTTATTCCGTGGACATGTACGGACAGAATGATACCAAACTTGTGGGAAATAGTTTATGTTTGGCATGCGCGAATGTTTTTTATAATCGAAAAGACGAGGCTCAGAGCTTTTGTTTGGTGTGTACATTGTCGGGGGTAATGACGGAGGACTAGTTACGTACCGGGACTGGGACGCTGCTGCGTAACAGGTTTTAAAACAAGGATTTGGAGGCTTGTCTAGGTTATGACAATACCAAGAGTGCATGTTATCCTAGTTACGCTGTATATTAAATCATTTTGGTGGCCCATACGCAATGACAATACATTTTGAATTGACTGTATAGAATGTAATGCCAAATCAGGGTTAAAGATTGTCAGCATTGAAAAAACATAAAAAGGGTACTATAGTTCAAATCTAGGATGGATACTTAAATAAGAGATTCAGAATATGGACTATGCACTGGACATAGGATGGGGGCATGGAAGGAGGAACTTTTGATTCCCAGCAACTATAGGTTTGAGGTGGGGGAAATAGTAAAAAATTGACAGCTAATACATAATTTAAATATACTTTTTGTGTTGTGTATGCTTTTCTTCTCTGTACATTTTACTCAGAAAACAGCCACAGACTGAATGTAATGCAAGTTTCACATTAACACAACCCAAACAAGCATTGCTGCCAAAATTGCTGGTATAATCTTGGGGGACATTTTCTCAGAGTAAGATAGAACATTTACTGTCAAAAAGCAAATAAGCGGTTTGGGAACACGCTCCAAGCTTGTTCTTTCGCTCTCCTTATATTGCAAATGCGTTGATGTGTAATATAAATGTCATGTTCCAGAGGCTGACACGTCTAAGAAATCAACACATCAATAATGTCTGCAGCCACAATAGAGACGGTAACTTGAGAGGCCGCCCACCACTACAGCAAGGTAGAGTTCTTGAGCCATTTTGTGTTCATTCACTTCATTCACAGATCTAAATGGATGGGTATGAAGCAAGATTTTTTTGGGATATAGTAGGCGTGGGAGACAAATTAAATTTTGTGATAATATCAGGATTTTATTAAAGCTGAAATACCAGAAGTCATCCGAGAAAAAAAAAAGAGAATTTGAGACCCTCTGTGGCTTGTATTATAAGGGTTTTTGTTTTTGAACGAGGGAAGGAACTGTTTAACCAATCACATGCTTTCATAGGACAGGAGTTCTCAGACTGGTTGAAGCATTGTTTATTTATCAAGAATCTATAAGGAATAATGTTAGGGAGTTGATATTTTATTTCTAAATTCACAGCTAATTTTATTTTTTAGTTCAAGGGAAAAAAAATACTAATCCAAACTGCTGCTTGTTATTTTGATACTTCCTGGTTTGTGTGAGACTCTGATAGAGGGTTGAGAAGGAAGGGGAGATATGGGTACATATAATCCAATCTTTAAAACAAAGGCATTTTTTTTGTTTTTTTGTTTTGTATTTAGTAGTAGGGCCGCTTTAAGCCAAGATCACAAATTTGATTTTAGTTGACTCTTTCCTTATATTGCAAATGCGTAGATGTGTTAAAGCATCTAAGAAATCAACCCATCAATTACAGCTGCGGCCACAATTGAGACCGAGGCCGCCCACCACTAAAGGAAGGTAGTTCTTGAGCGTACTAAGTGCTATACATTTCCTATGAAGGTGATGAGGGTATAGGAGACTGGCCTTGTCACTTCCCCCCTAGGACCCTCGGGAGCCAGGTGTCTGAGTTTAATAGATGCATGCGGAGAATAACGTAGGTTAATGAGCAACGCAGCCCCCAAAGGAAGAGAACATTATAGGCTATATATGATCCCCTCTCATCTCTTCATGCTACCATTTGTGTCAGCGCCTGCGAGAGGGAAGAGGAACAAAGGAAAGCGGTAATGGGTTTGAAACCGAGGGAGTGACAAAAAACACAGCCAAAGTCGAAGCCAGGGCTTTTTAAAACGAATTACCCCCTGGATCGGATTCACTCTATAGGGTTAACTGCCAAGCTAGGCCCAAAACCGGCAGTGAGAAAAGGAAAAGCTTAGCCTCTAATCAGAACCAGATTGGCTACGACAACAAACCAAACCACACGCACTTTACATATTAAAGCTTTACAGAGAGAAAGAAACCCGTGGAAACATCAAATTGTAATGAGGAACAGACCCGCTGAGAGAGAACGTATGGGACAGAGGGAAGAGACAGGAAGACAGACGAGAGCAATCATGATGGAGGAAAGAGGGGTTTTAAAATAATGGATGTGTGTCACAAATATCCCATGCACTCAATAATTCGGTCTGTATGTTTATATGTAGGACTGGGAAATCAGACTTAATAATAAAAATAAAGAATGCTTTTCAGGTGCTTTTAATTTAGATTATTATAGATTTATTCAAAGTCACACTCTTATGGTGGTGGTGAGCTACCTCTGGCCTGCCACAGCTGGCCTGGGGCAGGCTGACTTCAATCTATATTCATCAATGGACTCTCTAAAAAATATAATTGATGTTGTTGCGTCATATTTGTTTATTGAGATTTGTGTGCAAAATTGTTATGAGGGAGACACAGTGGCAAAGCGGTACTTTCTGGGAGGGGTCTGCATATCCTCCCTGTTATCGTGGGTTCTCTCCAGGTACTCCGACTTCCTCCCATCGCCCAAACACATAATTAAAAATGTATGACTCTAAATTGTCCCAAATAAATTAGTGTGAGAGTGAATAGTTGTCTGTGAACGTCTGAGTGTCAGCCCTGTGACTAACTGTCCATTGTCCAGGGTGTACTCTTCCTAAGACCTTGGATAGGCTCCAGACACATGTGACCTCTAACTGGAAAAAGCGGTTGATTACAAGTTAAATATCACAGCTTATACCATTTTTGTGACTGCTTAAATCCACCCTTAGACTTCCCATAGCTGAAGTTCAAACTCTTGTGCATGTAAACTAAAAAGAAAAGTGAGAAATCCTACAGAGAAAGCATAGTCCGAGTATGCTCTGAATCTATGTGTTTTCTGAAGTGGATTTTGTTTCTAGCATTTCTGTAGAATCCTGTTTGTAGAGCTAAAGTTTACCACAAACAAGTGTAGGAGACAGCAGCGGGGAGTGTTATTGAAGGTACAAGAGGTGAAGATGTGTGCCCAGGAGCTCAGAGCACAGCGGGACTGTGGCACATGCCGACTCACGCAGACTCACATTCCAAGCCTTGATCCTGTCTAAACCCCGTCTCACTGCAGATCTGATATGGAAATAACAGGCCAGCGGGGGGCTTCCATGGGCCTTATAAGGGATTGTGGTTTGGCCTGGACGGATCACGGTCGAAAAGCCACGGAGAATGAGAAAGGGGGAATGAAAGAGGACAGGGATGGGCAGGAAAACAAGACAAAAGGAGGTTTGCAAAGTGAAGATCGTGGGAATAGAAAGATTCTTGCTTTCTGATCATATTCTTGTTTTCCGCTTTCTGTGATTTTGTTCCGATGATCTGCGGTCTCTGAAGGGAAGATTCATCAGAGCCTGAGAATAGAACAATTTCCCACTCGTCACACAATAGCAAACTTAACAATAGAACTCGACACAACTTGATTGGTACGATTCATCCCGGCTATACTATTGTTTTCCGCTATATCCCAGAGGTCCACTTTATTCGGATTTCTTTTTCTCCCCTGCCAGAGAGAGGAAAGTCCTTGAGAAGGCCCACAGATGTAGGAACGCAGCGGAGCAAAGGATGCACCTTTACTGTGTTAAAGGCCTTGACTTTGGATTTCACAGTGTTGTTGTAGTGGCATTTTTTTCACAACTGAATGATAATGAGTTTATGTTGTAAAATATAAGAATGTGTAGTATATTTTTGTATTGTTGTTTTCTATATGAACTTATCAAACAAACAAAAAATGCTGTGAAATATTCAGAGAGCTGGTCCAAAAGGGTTGTAACTCCTCCAAAACTAACTAAAATTGACAATTATACAGCTGTATGCATGTTCTTTGTGTTGTTTTACATATTGGCTTGGCAAACAAATAAATATTTAATAAAAAATAAATGACAGTGAAATTGTTTAAAGAGGTAGTTTTCATAAAGGATTCATAAAAATGTATTGCAAAGTCTTTTATACAAGCAAGTTTCAAGAAAAAGTGTCATATTGCCTAGTTCTATCCTCCCAACATCCAATCACTGTCTGCATCCTTAACTTATTGCCTATTGCTTTGCCCGTCTCCCTTTCTCTCTCACGTATTTAGTCCAAACACTGTTTACTAGTCAAGCTGTTGAGACAGTGGGAGCCAACGACCCGCTGTGAAACCTGATCAGCCACACTAATCTGATCAGCTGCACTTTGTTCAACTGTGTCTTATTTAAGGAGGACAGCACTCCCTGCACTTCCAAACCCAAACACGTTACGATCTTCTTTCAGGAAAATATCCCGGGCGAGTTGACACAGACATTTGATCCAAAACACCTTCCCATGCACCCGCCCCCCTCCAGTCAACTATCAGGCTGAAGACAAACCCCGAAATACCTGCAAATCTGGCCTCATTACTGTGGAAATTTGAGAAAGATTCCTCTCTCTCCAACTACTACTAAACACTTTCACATTTGGGACAAGGTGGGCGAAGTGCCTTGCCCAAGAACACAAAAGGGGGGTGTTGGAGTGAGGATGGAACCAGCAACCTCTTCACTGGATGTACTGCTCTTCCACAGTGGTCTCAGATTGGTTGAAACATTATTTATCAAAAACTTGAATCTATCTGGAATAATGTGAAGGAGGTGATGTTTTATTTCAAAATTCACAGCTTATTCACAACCAGTTAGATTTTTTTTGTTCAAAAGGAAAAAAAATTGCCAAATTCAGACCACTACTCTTTATTCTGATACAACTTGATTTGTGTGAGACCATGACAGAGGGTTGCGAAGGAGAGGAAGGGGAAAGGGGAGCGAATCATTAAAACTTTCAAACATAAATTGTTTTTTGTTGTTTTTTTTTTTTATCCATAACACCTTCCCATGCACCCGCCCCCCTTAAGTCTACTATCAGGCCAAAGATGAACCCCGAAATACCTGCAAATCTGGCTTCATTACTGTGAAAATATGAGATAAGTGTTTTCTGCTTCACAATCAGTCTGGGAGGCAGAGCCCTTCCCCCGGAGTGAGTGATGAAACACTTCTGAAACTGAGTGAAATGTAGGAGTCTTATAAATATATCATCAAGGCAAGTTTGTACACACCTCCCTCAAACAAATATTAACAGTAGTATGTTCACGACAATTAGGGCAGCATAACTGTCAGTAATAGAATGTGCTGTGTGTAAACATTGTAATAACTGTGGATATTACTGTTAACAATGCATTTCTGCCTATCAACTGCTGCTTGTAATTGGATAAACTAACCAAACCAGCCGATTGTCAATTTCCAAAAACTTAGAAAAGCCTTTGCACCAACTCTGATGCCTTGTCAATTAAGTAAAATGTAATACACCGGATATCACCCTGTAATAAGATGTAACTACAATGTACATACATAGTGGTTAAGTTTAAGATTAGTTACAATGTAGTTAGATGTTATTACAGATTGTTACACAGTGTATTTCATTGTACTTAATGGGGTAGATACAATGTAGTTAAGGGATTCAATTACCTTTGGCTTGAACCTTAGCAGGTTTGTATGTGCATGACTTAGAATAATGGCAAAAAGCAATGTGGGTCTACCTAATAAAATGGCCAATGTGTGTTTTCCTGATACACAGACTGTACAAATACCAGACACAACACCCATATCCACCCCACTGAGCCAACAGCTGCTTCCAGGCGCTGCCAGACACACCAGAACATTAACCATATCCGTGTGTATTACCGTATTCCCCACAGTAAACTTAAACCAGCCTTTTAAAAATGACTTAAAAGTAAGCTCAGCTACAATTGCATCAAATCATCACCTCACTGCTTGGACTAATAATCCCATTGGCCACAGCACTCCCCTGTCACAAATCAAGGGATGTCCCGCCCCCCACCACATGCCCCAAGACCCTGACCTGCACATTTAGTCAAGTTACCAGGGGCCCTCATAATGTTTTCCCAACCGCTAACCATTAGCGCTTAATGAATAACAGCGGTGTGTTAGCTGACCTGTGGCTCCAGAGGTTGCGGTTTGTCTCTCTGTTCTTGGATATGATGACCTTGTTAATGCCTTATTCTTGAGGTTCTGTACAACTGTCCACATGCTAGCAATATTAGCCAGTTTACTTCTGTCAATATGCTAGCAATATTAGCTTGTTTCCTTTACATCTTCACTCCAGTCCCTAATGGATGACATGTGCTTGTCAAATATGTAGGCAGTTTAAGGTTTTACAATGGCCATACATTTATAGTGTTTGATACATGATAGTGTTATAAAAGCTGACCCGTAACTCTTGCCTGTATCAAATCTGCAACTTTTCAAACAGGCCAGTAAATCCTCTCGGTGCAGGTGCATTAATGATTACCAATGCTGTGTTGGTTAGTTTAGGCTGTTACTGAAATAACCAGTCTGATTTTGATTATTTTTAGCTTATTTTTCAGCAACAGTCAGCTAACTACCTGAATGTACTGAATGACCAGGTTATTCCATCAATTGATTTTTTTCTTCCTTTATGGTACGGGCATATTCCAAGATGACAAAGCAATTATTAACCGCACTCAAATTGCGAAAGACGAAAACCCTATTGCGAATCTTTGGGATGTGCTGGAGAAGGGTATGCACAGTTGTCCCACTTGCCCATCATCAATACAAGATCTTAGAAAAAAATTGGACAGACATACTGAAAATTTTGTGACACTGTAGATGCTTAGCAAAACAATGCCACAGCGGATGTATAGTTTTTCATTTTGCTGCTTGGTTTAAACTTCAGAGGTTTGGAGTATTGTAATGTATTGATTAGCTGTTTGAGATTTCACTCAGGTATATATTTCTACCTACTAAAGTGGCCAGGGCATATAGGCTTTGTGGTTAAATTGGTCGCATTTACCCATACAATTGGTTGATCCCTACTTTAAACCCGGGCCTGGATGTTAAATCATTGCCATTGCGAGATAGGGGTGATGTCTGCTGTCTGTTGCCTGTGTTTCAACATAATACTTTTCTGTATACCTTGCACATATTGTGTTATGTGCCCTGAAGATAACAGTTGTGGCGTTATTGCTTGAATGAGCCCTTATATCCCGGGCTCACTGTACAATGTGCTCCAATGCAGAAGGAGTAATGGACTGTCCAATCCCATTAAGGCTACACATGTCTTTTGGAGGACAGCTGGACCATTAAAACAGAGATTCAGCTGACATATCTGTTTTCACACAATGCCAAGACCTGACATGAGGCTGTCAAAAGGAAGATATGCTTGGACTATTGGGATAACATTACTTCATAGAGTTTATAATCAGGTTAAGTGAATGGAGATTTATTTAAGAGTTATGACAGCCCTGTATAATAATATTGAATGTGATTTTTAGTGTGCTTTTTGTAGACATTTAAAAGATCATGCAATGATGGTGGTAAGATACCTCTCCCCAACTACTGCTAAAGGCATTACACTAATCATACAAACACATTCATACATTTGGGACAAGGTGGGCGAAGTGTCTTGCCCAAGGACACAAAAGGAGTATGTTGGATAGAGGATGGAACCAGCAACCTCTTCATTGGATATACTGCTCTTTCACAGTACAGGTGGTCTCAGATTGGTTGAAACATTATTTATCAAGAACTTGAATCTATCAGGAATAATGTGAAGGATTTGATCTTTTCTTTCAAAATTCACAGCTTATTCACAACCAATTATTTTTTTTAGTTCAAAAGGGAAAAAAGCCAAACAGACCACAGCTTGTTATTCTGATACTTTTTGTTTTGTGTGAGACCGTGATAGAGGGTTGAGAAGGAAAGGAACGGGAAAGGGGAGCAATTTGTTAAACTTTCACAGAAGATTTTTGTTTAGTTTTTTTGTTTAATTTTTCTCATGCACTAAAACTGCTTCTCCAACTTTAAGGTAATGCGGTAATATACAAGTTACAAATAGTCGTCAGATTATACATAGCGTCATCAAGTCTATGTGTAAACAGTAGATGATCACAGCCTTGCATTAAACAGTGTTGTCACCCAGACAGGCAGAACTCAGAGGGCCTGATAACTGCATGTGTCTGGTATAAAGTGTCGGGCCGAGGAGCCGTGAAGCTGTCTCCATATCAGACAGAAACATTAGTCGCTGTCACAGTCACTATGCCTCTCAACAGACAGCAGTTTAGTATATCATCAAAGCCCAAACAGCTCTCATTTACCAGATCTATTGACGCTAGACACACTCAAAAAGACTGAAAGTGTGCATTTGCAAAGAAGATGGGAAGATCTGATGTTTTTTGCTCGGGTAATTTAACATGATTACGCACAGAAGATAAACAATAGGATTTTTAGTCTCCAACAGATTCTAATGAGGAGAGATCATTGTATTAGAGCGAGCGAGAACCTCAGTGGTGCAGAGGGTAAGAGTTTGCCCTGCAACCAGACGTAGCCTTTTCAAATCCCCGCCTGATCGCCTATAGTCGTTGTGTCCCTGGGCAAGACCCTTAACCCACATTATATAAATGAATGTGGTTGTGTGAGTGGTATCGGGCGGGCTGTAGGTGCAGACCAGCAGTCATAGCTCTGTCAGTGTGAATTGTAATTGGAGATTCGAACCACATATTGTTGTTGTGTCCCTGTGCAAGACACTTAACCCACACAGTCTTGCCATATTGAACTGTTATAGACTTTGTGTACAAGTTCACAAAGTACCAAAAGGACGCATTTGCAAAGAAGATGGTTATACTGTGGTTTTTGCTTGGGTAATTTAAAATGATTACACACGGAAGGTACAAAATGAGATTTTTAGTTTGTAACAGCTTCTAATGAGGAAAGATCATTGTATTAGATTGACACCAGCTCTTGTAGGACTTTGTGTCTTTGTTAAGTTCACAAATTACAAAGTACTAGTCTTCTCCAGTTGCCCCTCTGCCCTTTCTGGCACTAGACACACTTTAAAAATATTACAATCAAAAGTGCACATTTGCAAAGAGTGACCATTGCTTTAGAGCGAGCTTCAAACACTAGCACTCTTTTGGACTTTGTGTACAAGTTCACAAAGTACTAGTTTTCTCCAGATGCCCCTCTGTCCTTCCTCTTTCCCCCCTTTTATCTAATTTTGGACCACTCTGCAAGCCGGCGGTAATGAATTGGCTAATCACAGTTATCTGGCCCATTCAAGTGCTTTGTAAAGCAAATCAATAAATCCTGGCACAGGGCCAGACATCCACTTTGACAGACGTTACCCTCTAATCTATTTCAGGGTTTTTTCTGAACTAAAGATGTTTACTCATTTTGTGAATGTCCCTTTATGTAAGCAAGGTCAGCATGAAACCTGTGAAAGAGAAAAAAACATACAAGTAATGTCATGCCAACCTGGGGCTAAAAAGTCACTTTCTGAATATTTTCATTTAATTTTTATTTTCATTTTTATTGGAAATTTCTTAAATGTATTTTGACACCAAAAAAGTATCATTAGATAATGTTGGCAACAGTGGAAACCATGGGAGTAACCACTTCAGAGTAGCGGGGTGGTTGCCATTTGCCAAATTTGTTCTAATATGAGATAGTTTGTGGTTAATTCTATTTTCTCAATTCAAATGTATTATGATTTTGCCTCCAGTTGCCTCCATAAAAGAATATTGAATGTTTTGTTTACAAACTTTTAATGGGCTCTATACAATGGAGAAGAGCTGCTAAATTGCCTTCATATGGCTTTGAGGTGCAAAGAATACAGAATTTATCCCTGAACTATGATCCCAGGCACTATATCGTCACCATCTTTAACACTGCCTAATTCCACCTAATTGTTTTCATTGTAATAAGCTATGAATTCAAATATGTGTATAATAATATTGTTAATCAGATCTAAAAAAAATTGTGGATTAATGCCTTTGGTGAAAACGTACATCAAATCAACAATGCCTTTAATTAATCTCACTTGTGAAGTAAAGTCCAATTACGGAGGCACTCAACAGAGTAATTCATTTATGGAGAAAATAGGGCCCTGCCAGTAACACAATGACATGAATAAACCAAGTGCCTTTGATAAAAAAACAAAAAAAAAAACAACTGCGATCTCGCAAATCAATTAATGAATACGCAGCATAACATATTTACCGCCACAAGGGCTTCTGCCTTTATGTCTTAGGGGATTTTAGCGCACTACAGGCTAAATGAAGCTTCTATGTGTTAAAAATCCATCTGTAGTTTGTGAAAATGTATGCGCACAGTATGAGCGTTTGCTTCTTGGTTGTTAGATAATGAAAAACGCTTTCCTTCGAGACGCCGGCGAAGAAAAGAGCAAGCAATTAGAGGCAGAGAATGGAGAGGGGTACAGAGGGGGGAGGTAGGAGGGGGGGTAGGGGGGAACAGTTTGAATGTGATTAATGAGATCACTGTAGGGAAGGCTGTGTCACTGTAATAGTCTTAGCAGGAGAGAAGTGAGGAAGTGCGACAGGAAAGGGGACAGGAAAAGACAAATATGGTAAAAAAAAAATAAGTGTTGACTAAATGAGAAGGGAAAGCCAGGTGGACATGGAGGTCTTTTAAAAAGCTATGGGAAGAGAGAAGGGACAAGGGCTTTGAGAATGAGGGTAAATTGTGAAGAAGCAAGTGGCGCAGTTTTGGGGGCAGCTGACATGCAATCTCTACAAGTGGAGTCTGCCTGTCTGTCCTGTGTTAGCATGGCATGTGAACTTTGGAGAAATAAATTGAAGTGAATTTAACTTGCCCCAGACTGAATGTGAGAATTAATGATTGTTTGTCTCTGTTTGTCCCCACAACGAATAGGTCATTTTGGACTGTTGCACACCCCACCTAAGGCCCAAAGTTGCTAAGACAGGCTCTGCAACCACTAAGAAATAGTGTTTAATAAGGCATTAATAAATACTCAAAGATAAGATTTATGTTAGGAGAATTGGGGGAATGAATGTATAAATACTTGGGATAGGCACTTAGCCCAGCCAGACGCGACTATACAGCTTTCCTATACAAAGATGTCTGGTCAAAGGTTTACCAATCTATAGCAAACCAACCAGAAACACCAGACATTAGTCACATTCACTCTGCATCAATTAAGCTAGTGGTAATGCTTGATGACTTTAGTTTGTCATTATAGTCAAGTTAACAGCAGTAGTTTTTAAATAGATTTTTGGTTTAAAGTAGATTTTAGTTTAAAATATATATGATTGTCCACTTTTCTTTGGTACCAAATCAATTTTTCATCACTTGTTTGTTCTACACTCTGGCAAGCCCCCTTCTCTTCTCAATAATGAATGAATGATTGTCTGAGTTTGTTCCTGAAACTAATTGGTCATATTGCACTTTTTAACCCACCTAAGGCCCAAAAGTTGCTAAAATAGGCCAACAAAGCAGACTCCGCCACTGTTGATATAGTCATAAAAGTCACAGTCCACTGGCATGTGGGATTTAGCCCATCTCAGGGTTAAGCGCCGAGTCGGAGTGGATCAAGTGCAGGTCAGGGTTATAAAGGTCATAGACACATCCGACTAAGTTCACAACTCAATGATCACACTGCTCATTAGGTTAACCACACAGATGTAGTCATGCCGTCAATGTTAATAAAGCCAGTGAAAGTTCTCATGCAAAGTTCATAGTATTTTTGAGCATTAATAAAGCTTAGAGTGATGTCTGGTCCTGTGATCTAAATGCCAAATACCAAAATATGTGTTTTCATTAATTTTTTGATCTGCTTTTCTTAGAAGTTTGACTGGAGCCTTAGGCAGGGGCAGCAACCAGTTGAAAACAGGAACACAGACAGACATAGACAGTCACACTAACTATATGGGGCATATTATGTTAAACTTTCAATTGCAATTTGTGTTTTTTTAAAAAGCTATGGAAGGACAAGGGCGTTGAGAATGAGGGTAAATTGTGAAGAAGCAATTGGCGCAGTTTTGGGGGCAGCTGACATGCAATCTCTACAAGTGGAGTCTGCCTGTCTGTCCTGTGTTAGCGTGGCAGTCACACTAACTCTATGGGGCATATTATGATAAACTTTCAATTGCAATTTGTGTTTTTTCGAGAGACCACAGAAATAACAGTACCTCAAAAAACCAACACAGGAAGGACATGCAGGAGAGCTAACTACTCTGCCAGTGTCCATATGTTTCTGAGGTATTCCTACAGTAAATATTGGGGTAGATAACAATGGGTGACCAGATTTCTAGATCCAAAAACTGGGACACATTTTTTTCTCAAATCATTGTGTATTTGAACTTAGTACATGATAAAAACGTTCTGAAACAAGGTCTGAACATTGTACATAAATAGAATTTTGTAAGGACTGGAATTGTGTTGTTCTAAATGTTTTTGTGTGTGTTACTTTTGGTGAAAATGGGGAAAACTGGGACAAGGTTTAGAAAACAAATGGAAAAAATTAGTGTCTGTCCAATCAGATATTTGAAGGAAGACCTGTACCAATTAAAATGGACATCTGGTCACCCTTAGTTAGCCTTCTGTTAAAGTTTATGTGTTGAAATACCAATTGCTGCGGGTAATATCTCCCTCCACAAACATGCTGGAGAGAACACTATTTCTAGCCCAACTACTGGCTATATGCTGTGTTGGTGCCATAAGGAAGATTGAAGCTGCTCAGTTTAGCATGATCAAAATTATGGCAGGCAATTTCCAGAACAGCGGCCTCCAAGATGTGTGTAATAGAAACGCATTGGCAGCTGTCATTCACAAAGTGTCATCTCATTGTTTTGCCATGTTTTAAATTGGGCTTTATCAACAGGTGCATTCAGTGTAAATTTCATTTCGTTGTAAACAAGTCGAACAAAAGACCTGCAATTATTCCTTCTGTTTGGGTTTAATTGGATTTGACCATTCTATCTGAAACAAACTACAATGCAATAGTGACTGAGTGACATGTTACAAATTGGGGGCTCGTCCGGGATTTTACACTCTGATGATTGAAAATAGATTCTATCTCATGGCAAATTAGAGATTGTTATTTTTATTTGTAATTGTATGTTTTACCTCAGGTCTTGCAGTAACAGTAGACATGTTTTGTAAAACCATTAGTATAAAAGTAAAATACTAATTAGGCACACAAAAAGCAGGTTGATTTGTGTTTCTTTTGGTTTTAGGAAGCTGTTTACAAGACCCCACATCTGTTGTTTTCAGAGTAATTTGTACAACTCAGAGAACAGGATGGACCACTGCTGTTTCTAAGGGCAGAGGAGACACAATTATTAAAAGGCAGGAAGTAAAATTAGACACTATGTTTTCAAGGGTACTTTATTGTGAATGAAACACTTTTAATTTACTAATTTACTTTTATTTTTGTATTAAACCATTTATCCTTTTGGCATCATAACATTGTTTGTGCTTCCTATCCTCCTTTTTGTACTTAGACAAATCAATAGTTGTAACTACAATATTGGCCTTAACTCCAAATTACTAAGCCTACCTACATGTGTATGTTACATATATTTGTTAAAGCACAAGTGTGAGTTTTTCTAAGTTCGGAAATTATGTGATTTTTTTTTAATGAATGAAAAAGATTCTTGATGTATGATAGAAAGTAAGCACTCTAAGTCCCACCCTATCTTGTAGACCAATATACATTATTATCTGGCCGCCAATAACATAAACAAAAGTTTCTCCCTGATTTCCTGTCTCACTATTGTCCTATAAATAAAGCAGAAAAAGTCCCTCAAAATATCTCAAACTCAACAACTACTCATTGAAAAGTTAGCATGTTACACCAAAATAAAACAATATAATAAAATATCAAAACGTATAGTATGTGCCTTTGTTGTACAAATATAGAGATACTACATTTGCTGCTAGTGCAAATATTTTCTTCCAAAAATTCATTAATCAACTTGTTTAAATACCCATCACTAGTTCTTTTATTTCCCTATAACCATATTCTTTATAAGTGTGCCTTTCCTATGATGTTTTTATCAGCACTTTCCCAGCCTGGGGTACAGTCCAGGGCCCTGTACTACGAAGCTGGATTTGAGGGATAGCGGGCTAACTTCGGGGTTAAGCCCGCTTTGTCTGTACTACAAAACTTACGCTGAACGTCAAACCTGCTCCGGACCAGGCTAAGGTCCAGGATAAGATAGAAGCACGGCATTTAGACCAATCAGAGAAGAGAACTGAGCTGCTGAGTGAGTGGGGGGGAGGAGGAGGTGTCTGCTGTGGGGACTCGGGGACTGAGGAAAACGAGGAAGCGCTCGGTTGACTGACGCACCGCAAACATTCATTTTATAAACTTGCAACAAAGTTAAAACTTTCATCGTTCAAACGCACTCATGCACGTGTCTGCTAAAGCGCACAAAATACTGTTCTACTCGAAATAACTTGTCTTACTGAAACGCATTGTTTAATAAATTAGCGATTAACAAATGATTTAACATTTCAACTGCACATGCACGCTCATATTCTTCAAACGAGTCTAAAGCTAGGGGCTTGTGTCGTGCATGGAGCTGTTTGCTGCGTTTTACGTGAGTGTAGATCGCTGGATATGTCACTTCTTTTCTGTCCGTAATAATTATTCACAGTACCTGCGCCGTGTCCTCTCTGTGATTGGTGGACTCGCGTGGACGTAAGGGAAATCTAGGATTAACTCCGGTTTAACTGATCCAGATGATATCCTCTTCGTAGTACCACTTATCCAGAGGCACCAGTGTGTGCATTTGTTCAGCCAGATAACTGAGTTATAGCCAGGATAGGTTCAACCAGCTTCGTAGTACAGAGCCCAGGTGGGTGAAAGTGAATGCATCGTTTGCAGTGAAAACAAACACACTCAGCTGCTATGTCACATGCATAATAAAAAATGGCTTGGAGAAGCATTACAGGACATGAAGCAGGTGAATGTGGGGGGATGGGGTTAGCAGCTTTAACCACTTGTCCATTGGGGCTATGGAAGAGCAGCTGTCTTTCGTTACGTGTCTTTCAAGTTCCTAACACTTTTAATGGTGGTTTCAGCTGCCATCTCCTGCCATACTCTGCTTGTTTAGCCAGAACATATGATCCCGGCTGCTTCTATGGTTAGTTGCCACATGAGACGTCCATGCACCGTCGGCTAAATTAACCAGTTCAAGAGCGTGTTTGTCCAGTTAAGCACCTGAATTGGACTTTGAAGCAGTCCCTGAAGATGCAAAGGGCTAACTGTCATAATTACGTAGCAAAGCGTGATGGCAATTAACTAGGCCAATTATAATCTTGTAGCACTTCAAGAGTGGTTTTAACTTGGTCTTGTCAATGGTTGGTCATGGTCTGAATTAGGCATGGGACAATATATAATACTTTTTGGTCATGATTACCTTGGCCATAATAACTGTGATTAACAATGCTGTTAGGCTAATTCAAAACAATGTGTACAAGTTTTAAAAAAGTCCTTAGAATCTCAACAGTACACTTTACCTAAACTTAGGCTAAATACAAACTATCTGTTAACAGTACAGTCTAAAGAGCATTGAGTGGCAAATAAATTATGATTATTGCAATGAATGATTATTACAATAAAAAAAATAGCCATGATACATGAATTGTCAGTGTTTTTATTACATTAAACGATATTACTGAACACTTTCCCATCCTTAGTCTCAATTACTCAAGTCTTGACTACAACAAAACTTCCACCCAGAGACCAATTTACTTGACATCCAAAGAACAATTGCCATATATTGAAGTCACTCCAAAAGTAATACATTCTCAATTGCAGATTCTCACTCTCACAATGTGGAAACGGAGTGTGATTAACAAGGGAATCCCTAATGTGCGTTTGCTGAACTTGCTCTAAGCTCCTCATTCATCTACTGCTGGGTTTCAACATCCAATTTTACAAGTGGAGCTGTGCCCTCCATCTCTTTCTATATCAAAGACAATGCTCCACTCAGCTCCTTCTTCTCCTTAATACCATTGTTGCTTCAAGTCCATGTGGGATATTCAAGTGTAAAGTGAACCACACACAGGAAATTCTAATTTAGATTAGTCATTTTTGAGTATAGATCTATCATTTTAATGTGACCCTTAGTGACTTGTTGTATTGTAAGCGCCGATGTACCAATTACAAGTGACAACCATCCTTAATAGGAAGTTATTGATTAATACGGTTCACACCCCTTTGTGTCAACACTGCCTGTCAATGGAGAAATTAGCTTGAGGCAAAACTTATCACAAGTTTAAAAAAACTGGCAAGCAACTATGTGTTCACCCAAGCAAAAATATACAAGTTGCACTGAAGTTTGCCAATGTATGCCAACTTTGAAAACACTGAACATTATAGATGAAATCACAATTATTTGAAATAAAAACAATAAAAACACTGACAATTAATTGATCGTGGCTATATTTTAACATTGTGATAATCAGTCATTGCAATAATCGTCATTTATTTGCACCTCAATGCCCTTTAGACCTTCCTGTAAACAGATAATTTATTGTATTAAGTAGCCTATAAAGTTAGAGTGATATTAGTGTCAACCTACAATAAATTGTACTGTTGAGATCCTAAACTAGCATTTAGGGGCTTTTTAAACTAGTAAGCATAGTTTTTTTTATTATCATGATATTATCGTTAATCGCAATTATTATGGCCACAATAATCTTGAGACAAAAACGTAAAATTGCCCCATGCCTAACAACCATGTTCAACAGCAATTCAGCATTCACCTCAGCTGTAGTTTGTAATGTTGCAGAGTACAAACACTATCTCCTCAAATGAACTTTCTAACTTTCAATCCTTTCTGTCCAAGTCAGCATTTGTCGTAAATTTTTAATGCAAGATCTTCTGGACACCAGGCAAAGCGTCAAAGATCAATCCAAAAAATCCAGACATTTAGTTGAACACGTACTATGGTTATGTTAATACAATCAATGTGTTGGCATGAAAGATTAAGCCCATACATTTACACCATAATTGGGTTCTTGTAGCTTTTTAAACCCACAAAGGACCAAAGTATTGATTGCCCCCAAGCAGTTTCTTGCTGAGGTGAACATCTACAGCTCTCTACAATCAATCACTGCCCCCCTGGTGCCACCCAGACGTCCACGGCCAATTTCAGATCCAGCCTTTTGACACTGACTGCATCACCATCAGACTGTCATAGCATGTTTTATAGTGAGCTCATGATATCACTACTAGGGCTGCGAACCTCAGAGTACTACATGATTTGATACAATGCATGTCTCAGGATAGAGTTAGAGTTTTTAAACGGTCTTACCATGAATGTATTTTCTTTGGTGAAATACATAGATTTTAATAATTAGAATGGTGAATACTTCAACTGTATCTCACAAACAAGATGACTTTCTGTGCAGCCA
>JAVQKG010240836.1:0-16907 GCA_036025885.1 Hypseleotris bucephala
AAATCAACCAAGGATAATTCTAACTAAAAAAAAACACAAAATAGCAATGGAAGAAAAAAACAGTCCCCTTACAGTATTACTTCATCCATTAGAACCTGGGACTATAACTAACTACTTTGGAGCCATTCATTAAAAAAGATCCTGGATCCAGGCAGTGATCCGCTTTTTGGTCCTTGTGTCATTTTATTTATGACTTTACCTGAAAAGTTTGTCCAAATCCATTCAGCAGTTTTTGAATTAAGTTGCAGATGTACACACAAACCAAAAACATGTGGGTGGGCTAATGTTTTGATCAAACATCAAGCAGTAGCACTGTGATCAAATGCATCAATGCAACAACAACAACAATGCTATTATAAATGTCTGTTAGGTACTCACATGGAAGTGACGTGACCGGGGCCTACCACTGCCAGTTCGGAGTGACTAAAAAAGGGGCAAAAGTGAAGCCTGTGTTGATAAGGGGAATGGAGCACACTGGTTCTGTAAGACACAGCATTCAAATTCTGTCAAATATAGACATGTCATAAACGTAACTCTACTAACTTCATAAATTTATTTCTGCACAGGTCACAGATGGAGTTGCATCACTTTCTGTGGATATATCAAAATTAAATGAGTGTCTTGAAAAACAACTAAACCGAACCTTGCTTGATTTAGAAGCCCAGAAAGAACAACTGTATTTAGGGGTTTTTGTCACCGACATTCAGAGTAAGTAAAACATTTCTAAAAAACTCGACAACCCTTTCTGCTGCATAGAATATTATAGTATTGTGTTATTATTGTTATAGGTGGTGAAATACAGGAGACGGACATATATATCCCAGTTGTCTCTCATAAATACACTATAGATCTATCAAGAACTCGCTCTAACTTCATTTCTGGATTTCCAATTAATGTGGCAGTAAGTCTGAATATACAGTGAGACACATTTATAAAGTTAAATGTTTAGCATACTAGAGCCTATATTTTGTTGTATAAGGTGCTAGTAAGGCTGCCAGATGGATCCCCTGCAGAAAAAGTGGAAGTGGCAATGACATTAATGGAAGAAACTCAAAAAACGGACTCGAACCAGCAGGGGGCAGTATTTTCTAAATTTAATGTTGTGTCGACCGGCAGCATTACTCTGACAGTAAGTAGGCTCCTAGACCGGGAGTTAGAGGCCTAAACATGTAAGAGAATGGAGGGCTGTAAGTTTGAATTCATGTGTTCATTTAAACAGGTGTCAGTAGATGACAGTCGTGAATCCAAAGTATTAAACCCAGTTTCATCTCAAGCAGACACTTACCTGTACTTGAACGTCGATCATGGACAATTCACTGTGGGAGAGCCACTACAGGTGACGTACAATACCAAAAACGCACCGGAGACAGGTGTCATACACTTCCTGGTAAGAGCTTGCCTTCTTCAGAGACAAAGTTGTGATGGTTTATGACAAAATACAGAATAAATCATATTTCGTGCTGTAGGTTTTAAGTCGTGGAGCTATAATTCAGACTGGCAGTGTGGCCTTACGAAAGACCAGTGTGCACACTCTGCAGATAACAGAGGAGATGGTGCCATCCATCCGTCTGATTGGCTACTTCTACAACTCAAATAATCAAATCATAAGTGACTCGGTATGGCTTTCTGTAAAGAGCACCTGCGATCAAAGAATTACGGTAAGTCAACAGTTGGTAAATGTAACGTAAGCATACGCTTTGAACTGCCCACTCTCTGTCCAGGTAAAACTATCAGAACCATTCATACCCGGAAAACTTTCTAAAATGGAAATTGATTTACATCGCCAAGAAGCCACTGTGGCTTTGCTGGCCGTGGACAAAGCCTTCTATGGCCTAAATGCAGATAATAAACTCACAGCTGAGCAGGTATTACCTCTTATTACTATAATACACATTGCAGTTAACATGAAAGTAAACACAGTGTGTGTTTCAACAGGTGTATTCCTCTATGGAGGCATATGACCTGGGATGCTCATATGGGGGAGGATCAGACTCAGAATCTGTTATGGTAGATGCTGGGCTGTCATTTTTTTCTAAAAACCTGGAAGGCTGGAGAAGAGGTAACCTTATAACTTCATAACACATGCATTCATCCATGATTGAAAACATAAATTTTAAGAATTACCACCTTCTTTTAGACCTGCAGTGTCAATCAGCATTTAGGCAAAAGCGATCTGTGGACCTTGAACAGGAGATGATCACTTTAAGTATGTAGCTTATGTATTGTTTGACAATGGAACAAAATCACAATGCCACATTTTCATAAGGACTTGCTTGTTTTAGAATCTAAGTATGAAGGAGAAACACTGCAGAGCTGCTGTGTGCAAGGCTTCATGCTGATCCCCATGAAGAGGACGTGTGAGGAGAGGGCAGAAAGGGTCCGACTGATGCAGGGGGACTCCAATTGTACCAAGGTCTTCCTCTCCTGCTGTGAAGAGGGAGAGCGCCTCCGACAGCAGAAGAACAAAGATGATGCTAAGAAAGGACTGGGCAGAAGTGAGCTCTCACTCAACCACATCACTACATATATACAGTACATATGAATTGATATAGAAAATATAATTTAACTTGTGATTTTTCTTAAAGCTGCGAGTTTGTTTGAAATTGAAGAGTACTTCCTGCACACTGCAGATACATACGTTAGAAAACTATTCTCATCTTCCTTTGCTTTCACATCATTTCGTGTGAAGGGAACCACAAGGTATGAACCAGACCTCACTTATACACAATTTATTGTTAACTACACTTGGAATCAATACAAATTTGTGGATAATATATTATAATATATAATAATTTATTTATAAAATGTTACGTTTAAATTGACATTAAATATTTGTGACTTTTACTCATAGATATGATTTGCCTTTGCCTGATTCCATCACCACATGGGAGATTCAGGTCGTCACTTTCTCCAAAGCATCAGGTGACATCACCTATCATACTCTCACGTTCATGGAGATGGAGCCTTTGTGAATGCACCCATATTTATAAGAGCACTGGTACTGGTAGTAGTACTGGTACAGATAGACCTAAATGAAAGTAGTTTTTGACCAGGAGGAGAGGATGTCATCAGGCAGTAGCCGTCTATAACTTGAGTGTTTCGATTCAGAACTGCAACACCCTCCCATATAGAATAGAAGTCAATAGGCCTTAATATTTAGTTGCAAAACTTGGGTTGTCATAAATGCATCAATCCAGCCACACATCGATATCACCAAGTCAATCTTCAGATATAACCCTATAGTGCATACATTCTTTTTGCTAAAGTAGGTAAAAAAGGCTTGGTGAAACAGTCTCAATGGGTCACAGGCTTGATCCATTTATGGCAAGCAAAGTTTTACAACTAAATATTCTCTCTCTCTCTCTAGTCTTGACTATAATCTACTGTATTTTAGGTCTATGACATCACAAAATTCTGTACCATATATTTTAATTGAGATGGGGTGCAGGGAAATGACTAATGTTAATCTGGTTGGATATATACAGGAGGGTAAACATAGATCAAATTAGTTAATAATCCAGATACAATAAAAAAAAAGTAAGTTAATGTTAAAATGAGACAAAGGTCATAAAAGTGAGTTTTAAAAGTATATTTGTTTTAGAAAACAAGAGTCATTTTAGATACTTTACAAATGCTCAGTATTATGCTGTCTACGTTAACCCCACATTGTCTTGTACTGATTACAGGTTTATGTGTCAATAAGCCGACTCTGCTTCCAGTGCGAAAACCAGCCTTTGTGTCTCTGAGACTTCCTCATTCGGTCAAGAAATATGAGCAAATGTATATTTCACCTGTTATTTACAACTACGATGATGATGTGCTTCATGTAAGTAACTGTACACATAACATTAGTATACATAATAAACATTAGAAACATGTTTTTAAATGTCAACAGGTGGCAGTACACATGGAGCAGACTGAAGGGCTGTGTTCTCCGGGCTCAGCCTCCACTGCATCCTTTGTCAACATTGCTGTGAACAGAGGCTCCTCGCAGGCTGTCACATTTTCTGCTGTCCCTATGAAGACTGGCTCCATACCCATAAAAATACGTCTCTATGATATCAACAAGACACAAGAAATAGATGCCATTCAGAAGCCTTTGAATGTGTGGGTAAGTGAAAAAAAAAAACGCTGAAAAAGAAATGCATAAAGAAATATATACGTTGTATTATTTGTAGACGGAGGGAATTGAAAAGAGTGACGAACAATCCACAGTCATATATTTAAATGGTTCGTAGTTTCCAGAGCTTTTATTCTTTTGCGCTTCTTTAGTTTTGCTCTAACCCTTTGTTTCTACATTATCAAAGATAATACTACTCGAACTACTATTGATGCCATGCTACCCGATGATACAGTTCCTGATTCCACCTCCAATATTTTCATTTCTATGGAGGGTAAGTGGATTGGAACATAAAGAGTGTTACAGTGAGTGATTCTTTGACCTTGAACTTTTCATGTTTGTCCTTGACAGATCAGGGTTTTGGAAGCTCACATGCGAGAAACCTTCTTGATCTAAAGACTGTGGCACCACTTATTATTCTGCCCACCGGCTGTTTGGAGCAGACAACCAGTAAACTGGCTCCAACTGCTTTAGCGATCCACTACCTTGATATGAGTGACCAGTGGTTCAACATGCCTGCTGGGGCCCGAGATGATGCAATTACTAAACTTGGACATGGTAACATTCCTGTTCTTGTAACATCGCTTAACTTATGCTTTTAATGTGATGAAAAGGTAACATAAATAGTATCTTCAATGAATCTACACAAACACCTTATATTTTACTTTTTCCAAATTCTGTGAGTGTGACCAAATTTGTTTTTAATTTTGAGAACTTAAAAAATGTCATTTGTCTGAAATAATTACTATTGTTCATTTTAGGTGTCGAAAGAATTGTGACAATATTAAATGAGAAACCTGGTGGATCTTACGGTTCATGGCCCTCATTGCGACGCAGCAATTGGTAGATTATACAGTACATTTATTTATTTGTTTTGTTTTTTCTAATCCACTGATACATGAACTCTTCCTCTTTTTTACAGGTTAACTGCTCATGTAAGCAAAGTGCTGTCTCTTGTGAGCAAACGGCAGCTGTTCACTTTTGGACCAGATGGCAGAAGTAGGCTCATTAGTGCACCGTTAAAAGAAGTCAGAGAGTCTGTCCGATACTTGTGTTCAAAACAGAAAGATGATGGATCATTTGGAGATCTATATCCTGTTCTGCATAGACATATCTTGGTAAACTAATGTAAAAAAATATATATATATATGTTAGCACATCCCAGAAACTTAAAGAGGTTATGTTTTATATTTAGAAAGGGATAGATGGACATGCATCCTTGACAGCCTTTGTGACTCTAGCTCTGAGCCACTCCCTTGAATTATTGGAAGAAGAAGATAAGACGGCTACAGTAGGATACAGTATATACAAAACAGATGTTAATAATGAAATGTATCCAAACAATATTAACCTTTTTTTTATTAGGAGACTAAGATATTAAAATCAACAGACTATATTTGGACCAACTTTAAACAACTTGAACATCCCTTTGCTGTTGCCATCACAGCATACAGCCTCTCAGTGCACAAGAGACAGGAGCTTCCCCAGGCACTTGACTGGTCAAAACTTGAACCTAAAGGTAATATTAATATTATATACTGTATAATGTATAATGTATATTACTATAATTTCATCAGCATGTCATTATGTATGTAAGTCTACTCAAGGTCACATTTACACCATTTTCACTTTTCCTAGACAATGCTGCCATAACAGTGGAGACATCAGCTTATGCCCTACTAACTGCAGTAGCACTCCAAGAACATGAACAGGCACACAAATTTGCACACTGGCTGGCAACACAAGAAAATTTTAAAGGAGGCTTTAGATCATCACAGGTGCAGACATTTGTAACTCACAGTTCTTACTTAAATTGTATATGCTGTAAGTCTATCCAAATTTAATTAACGTTTGTATGTGTTTAGGATACTCTACTTGCTTTGGAGGCCCTTGCTGAATATGAACTAATGAGACCTGTTGTATCTGAAGCAGACATAGCGGCGTCATTTACTGTCCTTGGCAAAAGTGATGTTGGAAAATTACGACTAAATAATAAAGTGAAGGTGGAAACGGACCTGAAGGTATTAGAGAAACAAGAAAAATACATTTATTTTCAGGATTGATTTAAACCTTTCCTTGTTGTTGGCCATAGTGTTTTATTGGGAATACAATTACAGCAAAGTTCAATGGAAGAGGAAAAGCCAAAGTTAAAGTAAGTTTAATAAAGGGCTTATGTAAATTTGATGAAACACAAATAAAAAACAAGTGAATAACTGTTTTTCCAGGTTCTTAAAGTGTATCATCTTATGGAGCCCAAAGATGTCTGTGACAAACTAAAAATTGAAGTCACAGTTCGGGGGAAAGTCAAGTACACTCGTAAGTTACTGTTGAATTACCAGTGAATTAACAGGTTGTCAACATGATTCTGATTTCGGATTACTGTTTCCACAGCTACAATAATAGAAAACTATGATTACTATGAATATGATGGTAACACAGAGAAAAATGGAGAAGTCCGTGTGGAGCGCTCAGCCATCGAGTGGTTTGATATCCGCACACGCAGAAGAAGAGATGTTAGTAATGACGAAGTCTCAGATCAGTTTGTCACGTATGAAGTTTGTGTCGAGTAAGTAAAACACGCCATTCAATTAATAATAATACCATATAAAACATACAAATAATGCCAAAAATTAAATAAACATTTCTGTTTATGTAGACATAGTCCCAACTATAGTCTCACAGGAATGGCCATTGTTGACATTACACTTCTGAGTGGATTTGTGGCTGAAGTGGAGGACCTGGAGCGAGTAAGTATCTCATATTATTGCTTTTCATCACAATGGAATAATCTAGAAAAACATGTACAAACAGTGGCTGTAGACTAAAGCTAAACACAATACAAAACTGTTTTGTTATAGCTTAAAATACCACCTGAACAATACATCTCTCATTATGAAGTATCTCCTGGAAAGGTTCTCATTTATCTCAATCAGGTAAAGCTTTAACATTTTTGCAAATTTTATAATACTGCACATTTAAAAATAGAAACAGTCACATTTCTTCTTTGTAGCTTTTTGAATCCAAGCAATGCTTTGAGTTTGATGCTAAACAGCTCTACGCAGTTGGTCTACTACAACCTGCTCCAGCCGTCTTTTATGACTATTATGAACCAAGTAAGTGCTTATTCTTTATCATAAAGCTGAAGTGTAAATTCATCCAGGGAGACTCCCACCTTGTGCCACCCTACTTCCTGTCAGCTGACTTCCTTTCAGCCAATCACTTATACTTCCTCAACCACTCAGCCAATCATTGCTCAGCTGTTTAAATTTAAGCTCCACCTCCAGAGATTTTTTAGCTGCAGCCCTCCTCTGCCCCATCACCTCTTAGCCAACAAAACCATCTCACTTTCCTCTGCTCTATCATCATCTCAGCAGCAGAACCATCTCACTCTCCCTAATTATTACCTCATCAATAGAACTATCTCAACCTTTTCAGCTCCATCACCAGCATGAGCACAACCCATTTTTCTATGACCTTATCTTGTGCTGTTTCCGCAGGCCAGAAATGCACCGTTTTCTACTCAGCCCCAAAAAGGAGCAAGGTGATCTCTAAGCTGTGTTCAGGGGATGTCTGCCAATGTGCCGAAAGTGTGTTGTAATTGTTTATTTAAAATGCATTATTAACTAATGTGCTGTGTTTTGTAATAATTGTGCTGATAATGCTCTGTTACCACCAAGGGCCTTGTCACAAATTACAAAATACATTTGAAACTTTGAATGACCAACGCCAAGACCATGCCTGCTTCTACCCTCTTTCTGATTATGGTTAGTATAAGTCAGTGTTAATCCATTTTTTATTATTGCACTAATTGTGCCCTACCTTATTTTTCTAGCATACATGGTGAAGGTTTTAAATGTTTCTGTGAAGAACAACTTTGACCTGTACAAAATCGAAGTAACTGACGTGTTAAAAAGCAGTAAGAGAACAAAATATTTAAGCTTGGCACCACGCCCATCAGCCTGTTTTGTTAAATATTCATAAATGATTTGGTCTTTTAGGAGGAGATATGCTTGTGAAGATCGGCTCTCATCGGGTGTTTGCCAAGAGACGTCAGTGTAAAAGCAAGTTAGAAGTGGAAACTGAATACCTTATAATGGGAAAAGATGGCACTACAACTGACTCTCAGGGAGAGTGAGTATAGTCAATGATAAAGTAATTATCTGACCACTTTATCTATAATTCTCTCTAATCTATATCCTTAATTATCTCACTTTGTAGGAAACAATATCTTTTGGAAATAAGCACTTGGGTCGAGCCAAAGCCATTGGACTGTGAAAAAACCACCCATGCAGCCGCCTGCAATGAGTTCAATAAGTTTGTAATAGAATTCAAGGATTTGTCTTGCAAACTGTAACCCACCTAACATTCATTTACACTGATGCAATTTACTATGTGCTGTTACAACCTGCTGCTTAATCAATGATCATTTAATGACAAAAGGAACACCAGTAATTTTTCCTATAAATAACACTTCATTTCATTTACAGTAAATTGAAACACAATTAGAGCCTATAAATCTCAGCGCCTCAGAGTACGCCTCACTGCTTAGAAACTTGACTCTGCAGTCTGCAGCAGCTGAATGCACATATCACACATCTTAAGTGTGCAAACAGCAACATGACAAATGACAAAACACTACACCAATTTCTAACTGACAAATCACTTGACTGTTTGTTTTTAGTCCAAAATGTTCTAGTGTTCTTGTGATGACCTACTATGGAGGTGGCCATGTTGGATGATTTAATAATAGTCAGGATTGCTATCGAGAATAAAATTTTACCTGGTGTTCCTTTAAGTTCAGTGATGATATTTGCTTAATTCTCCAATGAAACTATTCAAAAATTAATGCTTCTGCAACTATATCTAGCTGTACTGGTGACAGTTCCTCAATGCGTTCAATAACACATCGAAGCAGAGAAAATAGCACATCAGCAAACACCTAGTTTTATCTAAACACTATGATTCACTTCAGTGTGCAGCTTTGGTATTTCTGCTGGATTTATTTTTTTCGAAGTGACTTGAGAGGGTCCTCTGTGTTCACCTCAGCCCGTCAGGCCTACATCCCCCTCCTTCAACATCTGCTGTAGAGGAAGTGGAGGAGTATTCTGGGGTTTTGAGCGGTCTAACACTGTGCACATAAGGCCTATTAATAAGAAGGCTATTAACACTTAAGATGATAGAAAACCTCTTAAATGTACAATTACAAATATATGCGTGAAGATACGGGCCATTATGTAATCTAGTTTGAGCTGTAGGTGTAGAAAGATGGAGTGGGCCGGTGGGAGGGTTTATGACCAGAAGGCTATAGAAGCGTCCAGGAGGAGTGGAACAAGTAAAGGCTTATGCACTTATATTATTCTAATCTCTGAGGCTGGGTCGAAGGTAAGCAACACGGGGAGTATGCACCGTCACTTCAATCACAGCTCATTCAATGCTCGCAGTGTTCAGGTCTTTGCTATTAGACATTTCATTAAACATAAATCAATAAGGGGCAAATATATAGGACTGACTTGGGCATCGGACATTATCCCAGACAGCTGCCAACAGCAACTTTGTGTTTGAAAAAGGGATCTTATTTGTAACACAGCTGTATCCTTTCATTCAAAAGCTTGATGTGAGGACTAAATTTGTCTCACAATTAGCAAGCTGTTAACATGGGATATCTTGGTGGCACACCTCAAATTAGGTGTAACAGGCAATCAGAGAGTATAAACTGTACTTTAGATATACTGCCATCAAATTCAAAATGAGCTATTATTTTCAAAAGATTATAAAACATCATAGTTCTGCAGCCTATGTTGTTGTGAGATTCTATTTGGTGTTTTTTAGATTTTACAGCGTTCCCACTGTTTGAATTTGTGGTTGGACATCTCAAGCCACTATGGCAAAGCCTGTCTGTACAGGTTACTCTGGTGCAGAAAGGTGAAGGAGTTGATGCTTCACTGAAATAGGTCAGGGGGGTAAAATCCCCACCACTCACTAGAGTTAATGTATATAATACTGTTAATTTCCCACTCAGGAATAGGATATATAATTCAACTTTCCCCAGTCAACTTTTAGAATTGATAAGGGCTCTTGGATAAGAGCCGAAGCGTCTTCAACTCAAACCCAAGTCCAGATGACTGATTTAAACCTTCTTCAACTGTTAATTTACATTAATATGTAATATTTACATCTGTCTTTGTGGTGTTCTAAATTAAGATGTTAGGATATTATAGAATATGTTCCAACACCTCACATCAATTAACAGCACGCTCCTCGGCCCAAAAAAATCTATCCAAAGACACGCCAATGGTATGTCATCTCATTCAACCTCAACTTATTATTTCTCTGTTTACTGTCTGGTACATGGCTGGAGCACTTACTGTAGGTCTATTCTTTTACACTGTCTGAACATGTGATCTGTGCCAAGAAAAACATGTGCATTTAGACATATAGCAACAACGCAGCAACATTCAAATAGAACCTATACCATGTGGGCACACTAATGGACATGTACAACCGCATTGCCATGCCACACAATATGGCATCTATTTAGTCAGCAACATGTTGCTCCAAAAAAATCTGTTGAAAGTGTGTTTGTTTTTTAAAAAGCATGCCTGTATATGTCTGCAGGTATTTAAAATAATAATAATAAATCTTATAAAGAAGATTTAATGTAAATACACAGTATATATACTTTAAATAGTACACATAAGTCCTTTAAATGCAAAACTGTTCCTGTTCTGGTGCATTAGCACATTTCAACATGTAATGTCTAAAATGTAATTATCTAAGCCTTGCTGTGCATCCTTAAGGACCCGTGGTGCTGTAGTGGCTCCAAAGCCCTCACGTCTTCATGTGGTTTACAAAAGGGAGGATGGTGGGTGGCCAACTGGTCAGAACTGCAGGGCCTTGACAGAGTATGCTTAAATCTGGTGGATACTTGGTCACTTACATAACTCCCACGTAGTTACATCTCATTACCTCCAACAAGCGGTCAATTCATGCAGCGTGGGGTTCCTGTCCCCAAGAGAGCTTGCTGAAAACCTGTAGTGTTATACTATGTATTCCAGCTGAATCATGGTTCTCACACCAAGCCTTTATTCACTCAAAGCCTGTCTGCTGCTAACGTCTGTTTGCAGTCTGGTTACATGGACTGGGCAAGGAAACAATTAACATACAAGCATATACAAATCTAATTATTACAATTACAGTTTACAGATATACAGTTTTTATTGTATTTATACAGTTTTTTTTGAAGATCCTAGACTGCAAAAGTCATAATGTACTACATGTTGTAATATGGTTTTGCAAAAGAAGCAGCCAAAATGTATCATCTGCAACATTTAGTAATGAAGCAATGCAGTACGTTAAATGGGGGAAATTATTTCATCATAGCTTTTCAAATATCTAATGAGTGGCAAATCTGTGGGCAAAAATCACATGCTAATGCCACAGGTGAAAGGAGAATTGCACATTGGCTAGAGATGAAAATTAAAGTCCATTAAAAACCCTCATTACAACCAGGTTTGCAGATATCCATCACTGAATGGCCAAAACGTCTAAACTTGAAACCACCTTACTTAACAAACTGGCGAGGTACTATTTTGCAGGTTGTTACCAGCAAGTGCAACACTGAGGTAAGCTATCGTTGTTTAAAAAAATACAATGAAGTTATTGATTAATCTGAACTATAAATTGGTGTAAAATGCCACTCTTTTTGGAAGTCTTGTGCAAATATTTTCCGCAGCGGTCGACAGAGTGGGACCACTTGTGGTAAAGGAGGGGGTCCTTAAGTTGGAGCAAACTTATATCTCTCCTCCTTTTTACAAGTAGTTCTTTCTCTCACTACTTTCCACCAGATAACATCTACAGAGCATATGTGAGATTTTTCATGCAGATGGCGGCACAAAGATAAGAAAGCAAGAACAAAATTTTAATTCAGGTAAGTGCTGATAATTAATGCATTAATTTCTAAATTGTTTTTATCTCATTATTGAATTATATAGACTCATTGGATGCTGACTTTTGATTGTGCCAGCTTAATTACTGAATTCTAAATTAAATGCAAAAAAAAAAAGCTTTTGTGCACTTCGTTTATTTTTTTGCATTTACAATTATATGCAATTTAAGACAGTAACACGTGTTGTATGTGCATGTAGAAATTATGTAACCTCTTGAACAGTGAAGGATACAGTGCCACACAGTTCTACATACACTGCTGCTTTGTGGTTGGTCTCTTCCTGTCACCTACTAACGTTTTTTCCTAACACTTTTCCTTCCTGTGCAATGTCAGCTTTTTTTTTTATTTTGTGTTTTGGCATGTTGTTGAATTTTGACTGCTAGCAAACCAGACCTAATCAGAGTAATAACTTATTTTAATTAGTCATGATAAATAATCTTTTTCATTTGTAATTTTCAGGAGTTGCTTGAAATCCTGCACGGACTCCATAAAAATCCATTAATACTGCACATTTAGAAGCAGCAAAGGCGTTGGCTAAAAATGCTGTTTACTCTTGGACTTTTCCTACTTCTCACCCCACTTCCCTCTTTTCAAACCCCAATCAGTGACAAGAGAGACTCTATAGCAAGGGAAGGGACCAAAGCAACTGCTGTTCTTACTCTTTTAAAACCAAAAACCACTGTCGCCCCTGCCAAACCGGCCGCTCGCTCTGCCTTGAAGCCAAATGCAGTCAATCAGACAGTTTTACCTTCTCCTACTACCACCCCAAAACCCCCAACGGGCAGTGCTGCAGGAACCGCCAAAAGTAAGCCCAGCCCACCAGTAATTCAAACCACTACGGCAGCTCCAGCAAAGGCTGCTCCAGCCTCCGGTGGATCCAACAAAGACAAGCATACAGCTTCAGTCAACCAGACGACTGCAGCAAAACCTCAACCTGCAACTGAGTCAAAGGCTACTAGAGACAAGCCTGCCCCCACTGGATCTCTCAATGTTCAGCCAACAGTGAAACCAGCCTCTGGTCCCCGTGTTAGGATCACTAAAGAGAAACCCTCAGTCACACAGAGTGTTTCAGTCAAGGTTCAATCCACCAATGATGCCAATGTTGCTGCAGACAAACCTAACAAAAACAGACCCCAAAGCATCGTGGACCAAACTACTACAACAAGTGAAGTAAAGGGAGCTAAAGAAAAGTCTGTTTCAAGCAGAACTTCAACTGCCCATTCAGCTGACACAAAGCCGGCTTCATCAAAGCAAACCAAGGAGAAACCACAAGTTTCAGTCACAGTTACAACAAAATCTAGTGATGCAACCACTGCGAAAGATAAGGCTGCCACCACAACTGGTCAAAATGCTCCAACAACTCCTGCTAAATCTGGTTCAGGCAGTGTTGCTAAAACCTCTAAAAAGAAACCAGTTACGACAGGGAGCCAGGCCGTTACAGCTAAACCATCATCCCCCAGCACCAGTGCAGACAAGAGCTCCAAAGATAAGGCAGCAACTCAAACTGTCAAACCAACAACAAAGCCCCCCACTACCGCTGACAAAAGTAAGGCCTTACCTTCTGCCAATCAGACACTGATCACAAAGCCTTCAAAGCCTAGCGCCACCCCGGCACAACCCATCAAGGTGGTGATCAGTGAAGGCTGTGAGTCCAGCACCAACAAAGAGGAAGAGATGGAGCTCAAACCTGGGTCTCCTCTAGTGATGACTCACAAGATCAGCCTGGTGCCCGGCAGCTGCACCGGAGGATGTGAGGCAAAGATGTCTGCTCTCGAAGGACGAGTGGCTCTACTGGAAAAAGAAATGTCATCCCTTAAAGAGAAATGTATTTGTGCATTGCAAAACTACTGTATCTTGCTGTTTTCCATGTCACACATTGTATTCATTTTGTTTTTTTCTTGGGTGTGTGCTGTGTAGGTGCCTGTTCTGCAAGTTGTCCAAATGATTGTAGTGGCAATGGTGAATGTCAGAGAGGGAAATGTGTCTGCCTCCAAGGATTCATGGGTCCAGACTGTAGCAGTAAGTATAAAGAGACTAAATTCAGCATTGACATATTAGGGACTCATTTTTTTTATGGGCGTTTCAGAAATCATCAGAGATAAGTCCAAGGCTTTGGTGGAAACAGGAAGCCCAAGTAGTAAAAAAGATGGTACTGCAAAGCAAAAGAAAGGACCAGATGCCAAAGAAGTCAGTAAAGTTATCACTACAAAGACTGTTCAATCATTGTTGAATAAAGGGAAGAAGCAGGAAGAGCTGCGTACAGGTAAGCCTACAATCATGACTCCCAAAAAGACCATCCAACATACAGACTCTACAAGTGCTCAATCTGACAAACTGAAAGATGAGCCTCATGTCATTACAACACAAGTGATTGCAATAAAGATCAATGGCACAACCAAATCTGTCATGGAAACAAGCAAAACTAGAGAGCAGTCCACAATCACTGAGAAGGAAACTACCCAGCAAAGCAAGAAGGCAAAGGGAGCTGAAGACAAACTCACTGAAGATGCCAAGACAGAAAAGGCCAAAGATAGCACAAGGAGTATGTACATCATCAATATAACATCTGCTGAAACTGAGACTGGACTTCAGCAAAACAAAACCATAGTTGATCCCAAGCGGCTAGGAGGATCTGGTTTAGGCTCTGTAAAGGTTGTCAACGTTTCCTCCTACAGTTTCATTCTTACATGGTCCGCTCCACAAGGGATGTTCAAGAACTTTACAGTAATCCGAAGAGAGCCAAGAACAGATGCTGACGAAACTGAGGAGATGGAGGAAGAGGAAGTCCTTGAAAAAGACGAAGCAGGAAAGAATGCAACTGAAATCCATGTGCAAAGTGAAACCAACACCAATGCAACCGCTTCAGGTAAAGTCTCGACCACAAAAGGAAAAGCTGAAAGAAGAATCTCAATGGTGGTTCCTGGTAACACACGATCAGTGGAATTTAGTAACCTTCGAGCAAATACAAAATATGTGCTGTCTGTTTACGGGACTGGTGCAGAAAGACGATCCAAGACCCACCAAGTGACAGCCTTAACAGGTGACTTCAGAAGTGACATTGCAACAATACTTCAATATGGTTTCTGTTTATGGTTTCTCATGCCATGTTTTCCTTAATTCTCCACAGGTCCAGAGCCAATAGAGGAGGTGTTTTTCGGCAACTTAACCGAGACTTCATTTGCTGTGTCCTGGAATAAACCAAAGGGGGCTTTTACCGGCTACAGAATTACATACATTAACATCGTCACAGGTTTGTTGAAGTCTATAGAAGCAGTTTAGCAATAGTGTGGGACTTGTCATGTAAGTTGGGGATTGACAGACTGGACAAAAGCTAATTAATAAAATGGAGAATGTTCTGATGTATATTTTTAACAATATTGCCAAACAGCAATTAATTCCATTATTCAGATATTTATTGGCAAATGCACAAGCTAAATATTAATCACATATCAACTAAAAAAGGACTAAATGCTAATGCAGGTAAATTGCTAATGGGCTGTTTCAGTTAAATGGCTGTTTTTTTATATTATTTTCTAAAAAGTAATTGTACTTCAAAAGCAAAAGTTAAATGGTGTTAATTTAAAGTAAGAGAGTAGTAAGAGTTTTTGTATTTTATTTTTGCCAGGTGAAAGCCATTCAGTGACAGTGAGCTCGGAACATACCAGTTTCCTTCTGTCCAAGTTGTCAGCTGGCACTTCTTACATTGTCACTGTAACTACTATGCACGGCAGAGTCCAGAGTGATCCCCACACCTCCCTTATTACAACAGGTAAATTTTATGGCAATATTTTAGTTTTTCTTTTATGAAACTTCTAGTGCAGACTAATTTCTTTATTGCAGTGCCTGCTCCTCCAACACATCTCCGAGCTGCTGATGTGAGTGACACAAAGGCTCTTTTGAAATGGACTCCCAGTCCGGGGAAAGTAGATCGCTTCATCATCACCTATGAATCCTCTAAAAGTTGGTGAAACATTTACTCAAAATTTTCATTTAACAATAAGGGACTAAGTTATTTTTAATTTCTCTTTTTGCAGCTCCAAATGTGACAGTGACAGTGATGCTTTCTGGAAATACAGTTGAACACCAGCTAAAGAGCTTGCAACGTGGTACTCTGTATACAGTCAAAGTGCTAAGTCAAAAGGATAACCACCAGAGTCCTGCTGTTTCAACCTCATTTACTACAGCTAATTGTGAGCAGAGATGAATTATAATCTTACAGCTTGTTTATGTTTTTACAATATGTATAAGATAACTAATGTAATTTTGTGTCTTCCAGCCGTCAGAGCCAGTGAGGTGGGTGCTCGCTATGCAGTGATATCATGGAAGCAATCAACTTTTTATCGAAGCTACAGAATAACGTACCAGGTGGTTGGAGAGGAAGCAAAGGTGAATATTAAAATCTTTGTATTGTTTGGTGGTTTCTAGAAATGGTCAATAATATAAATATTGTTTGTTTCTATATGTTTGTTTGCATCAGGAGATCATTCTGGACCCAACTTTTACAGAGTATAAGCTCACAGGCCTGCTTCCAATGTCTCGCTATATGGTTCTGGTTCAAGGAGAAAGAGATGGGCACTACACCTCTCTTGTCACTACAGAGTTTATCACAGGTGATAGCTTTTCTGCCTAGTTTCCTGTCTCTTTACTGTCCTATGAATAAAGCAGCAAAAAGTTATAGTGCAACCATTGAAATTATACAAATCACTGGTTGCTCTGGCCTCAAACAGTGGTGGAATGTAACAAAGTACAAGTACTTCGTTACTGTACTTAAGTACAAATTTTGTGTATCTGTACTTTACTTAAGTACTTTTATTAAGGCCTACTTTTTACTTTTACTTCACT
>JAVQKG010240853.1:0-10267 GCA_036025885.1 Hypseleotris bucephala
AATACAGCATCTCAAAATGTGAAATAGTTGAAGTGACTTGAATGCACATATTTGAATTTGAACTGATCTGCTTAAGTAAATAGAAAGATAATGTGTGAATGATTACTGCACAATTTGTAAGAAGAGCATCGTTTTACTTTCAGTGCAATTTAAAGTGGATTTAGTCTTCAAAGTTGCAAAAGTTGACACCTCAAGGCACGGACGTCTCTTGTTTGATTCCCAGGCCTTTGTTTAAGTAGTTTGCATGTTCTCCCTGTGTCTGGGTGGTATTTGATTCTACCATCAACCTACAAAAATAGGCTAAAAGGCTAATACTCCAGGTACCAAGATTCGGATCCCTGGGTGCTGCGCTACTCCTGACAGGTTGCCTTAGTAATATTGGAAAGATTTGTCAAAGTGAAATTTTATCCGGCTCACAGCAGATTTTTATAATAAATCTGCCATGGTGCACCCAAGCTCTCTTTTGAATGTTGTCACCCCAACTTACAGACTACACCTTTAACCTAGGGCTGGGAATGGCAGGGTACCTCATGATTTGATTCAATGCATCACTCATCTCTCACAATACCAATAATATCACGATACTGCAATAACTGATTTGTTGCACATTATACAGTAATAGTTTCTAAACAGTATTTCAGGATGGCCAGGTTTTAATTCTATGAAATATACAGAAAATTATTAATTCAGAGATAACGACACAGCAGCTTGCCAAATTGATAATATCACCATAAAAAAATATCTTGATATATCAGTATTTTGATATTTTATCCTACCCCTACTTAAACCAGCCCATTTGGCTCTCACAAATCTTGCAATTTTCTAATCTGGCCCCTATGCAAACTAATTGAATATCACTGCCTTACCCTATAGTTTCCACTTTCCCTCTTGACTTAACATGTTGTAAATGCGTTATGATAACCTGCCTCCGCACATATCCACTTAAGATCACATAAGTACCTTGTAGATGTCAGAGTTGGCTGTATGTGGGCATTAGGATCATTAGTATCTTACTCCAGTTCCCCACACACGGCTGCCTCTGCTCTTTGCTACACTCGCTACAATGGTGGCCCCTAAATCACAACACTGGCCTTTCATTTACTGGTATGTGAGCACTCGGTGAAGCCCATTTTCAACCAAATGACAAGACCAAACGACTCTACGCATCATTTACTGCATCAAAATGTGCCCTCATTATTCAAGATGGCCGCAGTCGAAATGAGAAGGATCATGTAAATTGATGATCTCCAACTGCAATAAACAGGGATTATTTCTGTTCAGTTAGCCTTTGTTTCGTCATCTCTAGCGTGACTCTGATTTTAGGAATTTTCCACAAAAACGCACCAAACTTTCTCTTCATGTATTGAATGCACACATGGCTGCATTCATTAATTTAAATTGAACCAAAAACACAGTTTTAATGGTCGTAATTAGCAAAACGCAAAGAATATAAAAAATATATAATATCCTTTGCATAAAACAAAATACTGTATAAGCAAAAAAGAGCGAGGGTTTGAATCCCACTCTAACCTTTTGCAACCCATCTTTCCATATACATAAAAAGGCTTGTGTGATTGGTATTTAGTGGTAATCACAGAGGCAGTTGGTGCGATATGGCTGCCACATCTTATATTGGCCTGCCCCAGTTGCAGCTACATACCAGCACCATTGTGTGACTGTAGAGCGAATGAATAATGAACTAAACTGAAAAGCATTTTAGTGCCATACAAAAGCCAATAAGGAAGCCAATATTATTATTAAAATCTAACGTGAATCTTTGTCAGATCTCCTGCATACTGTGGTTGATCCTTGGAGACTGGCAAAGCTCAGATATCCTTGTTACTGCTGTTTTTATACAGGTCCAGTGTGAAGAGTGGGCTCCACAACGAGCACACAAAAGCTTTCTAAGAACAGAGAGGCGTAGGAGAGCGCCCACAATAGCACCACTGTAGTGGGCTGACATGTTGAGGGCAGAACAAGGCAGGTGGATGGACTGGTTATGGCTAATGCACAATACTATAAACAGGACCATTCAAAACATACATACAGTATATAGTATAGGACTATCTATCGAAATAAATGAAGTGAGTGAAAAATGCATTATGGCCAATAACCATTAGCATGTCTGTTATTTATGATAACAAGATGCCGAGCTGTCATTTCAGATTGCACCGACTTCAAAATCTCTTTTAATGCTTTTTACATTTTCACATGGGGGTCAGTCTGGGGTGTAAAGAGTACTCTCTCCCCTGGGCCACCACTAAAGAACTAATGTCATAATAAACACTGGCTGAAGAAAGTATATATAAGTCATTTTCTTCTGCCATTTAAAAGAAAAATATTGTATTCTTTTTTGTTGACATTTGTCTTAGTTATATAGTATTTGTTTTGCACATCTTTTTTCACCACTACAAAATATAGGCTGTAAGTTGAAAAATCCTAAAATTGGTTCTACATCATTTCTGTGTGAATTAGTGTAGTGAAAAGAGGTTTAGGTCAGAGCAGTGCATTAACATATGAATGGGTACTCAAAGATATTCATCATTAGTCTAATTGCGTCCTCTCTTGTTTGTTTGTGTGTCAGCTGACGTACCTGCCTCCGCCCTGGGGTGACTGTAAGTCCACACCAATGGACTCGGACTTCTTCAGCAGCTACAGCATCACAGCCTGCCGCATCGACTGTGAGACCAGATACCTGGTGGAGAACTGCAACTGTAGGATGGTGCACATGCCAGGTATGACCTAAAACTAGGGATGCACCCATATGAAATTTGTTAGCCAATACCGATATTTTAGTTACCAATTTGGCCTTATATAATAAATAAAGGTTTTTGTTTGTTGCACAACAGGTTAACATCTGCCACCTCTAGAGGCTGATGCTGATATCAGACAAAATTTTTGAGCCAATATATCTATGCATCATAAAATCAAATCAAACTTTATGTATTCTTTATTTATATTGAGGAATCTTTCTTTCCAACAAAGCTTTAAAATTAGAACAACTTGCCAAATCTATACAGAACGTTTTGTTAAATATTGCATTGACTCCAAACTTGAGGAAAAGGTATATACAGAATTGACATACATATATCATACATATTTTTTTTCTAAAGACAGAAACACAGTAATAATTAGTTAATTTTGCATTTTGGCTAAACTGACATTATTGGACTTTATGTTGACTGTTGCCTTCAGAAAGTCCTGTGTTATTTGTGAGCACAGATTTTTCATTTTATTTTTTTTAAAATATTGATCCATTCTCAAGCATAACGTTCCCCAGCTGAAGACTAACAGGCAATGGGAACTTACAAACTAATATGCAAGCATATAATGTCTTAATATAAAATACTACAATTAAGATTGGTGAAATAACTCAGCCACATCAGTTACAATTTTATTTATGAGGTATATGAAGCTAGTGAAACAAGGCATAATTTTCCATCAAGATAAGATAAGTACGTAAGATAAGTGTCAAATCTTTCAAGAAAAAAAAAGTTTAATTCCAGACCCATATGTGATCTTAGAGAATCTGCTACAACACAGGCAGAAGGCAATTACGTCCTCAAGAGGTCAGGTCAGATTGTTTTTTTTTTCTTTCTTTGTAAAATCAGATTTCTCCACAGCCCAGTGAATCGGAAAACTCCACTAGTGTTTGTGTGGTGATTACAGCTGGCATTTGCTATCTGCTTCCAACATTCAATCAGGACCCGGCATGTCAAGCGGCAAAGACAATTCTGCAATTCTGGAAAAACCTTACTTAACCCAAACTCGACCAGTTTTTAAGACAATTTTAAGGAGTTTTTAATGTGCTATTATCTAGTCAGAAATCAAGGAAAATAAGTAAAATGTAAGACTCAAGTGTTTGTTCAAATCAAGCATTAAAAATAACACTTAAGGCTCTTTTTGTTGGTGGTGATTTTGGTGGAAGTTGGAGGTAAAAAATATTCCATTACCAAAGTTTTTTTATTATAAGTGGTAGAAAAGAAATGAGTATTTGATTTTTAAAAAGGACATAAAACTAACTTTTAACGAAAACTTTTTGTCTGGAACTGAAAGAAGAAATAGAAGAATTTGAGTTTGTTTGTATCAACTTTAACATCGTCCTGAAATCCATTGTGGATGTTCTGCAATTTTCTGCCTTCTTCTCAAGGGTCACTGTGGATTTTTTATTTTATTTATTTGAATGAATTAATCATTTTTAATAAATTTATATTGTAACATGGTAAAACTATGTATCCAATATAGTTAACAAAACTAAATAAATTGGTATACCAGGATTTCATTGTATTTCTTCAGTTAAAATGAAAAAGTGGAGTCTGCAGGTCATCCTTGTGTTACTGTGAGTTGCATGTGGTTATGCTTAAGTTAAATAATTGTAATGTGTGAAGCCATACATTTATTCTAAAATGGTTGTTTTAAGATCAATAGAAAACGCTGGTAAAATTTACTTAAAACCTAGCCAAATATTTAAAACTGATCTATTTTCCCCACAAGGTTTGTTTTCAAAACAAAATTCTATCCCTACTGAGTGTTTGTACCCCGCAGTGTGGTAATCAGGATTATCACTCATGCTAATATCTTTTAGCGACTGTCCTTTTGATCAATGCTAGTCCGCACACCGAGCAGTCCCCTGGTGTGAGCCCTGTGCCCTGTAAACCTTCCCCTTTCACATTATCTCTTGTATCTGCGGTCATTAAGCGACTTTTTTGACCCCAACCAAACAGCATTGAGAAATTACCTCCCGGAACGGATTCTACCATCTTTTAGGACGTCTCTTCCCCTGATGTCCCGATTACAAACAGGACCTCACGTGACTTATCTGGTAGATCAAAAATGACAAAGATTGAGGGAGCGGCACCAACGGAGAAGAAAAAGTTAATGAAATCAATTATGAGATTAGATCAAATTTGTAAGGAATATCTAGCGCTGATAAACACAGCAGTGACAGCAGGGGACTAAATTAATTACAAGCCCCGATCTTGTTCGGAGCTGATTAGAAAGAGTTTCCTGTTGCTTCATTGTTGTTTTTTTCTCTTGCTTTGTATTCGCAGGAGACGCCCCCTACTGCACTCCAGAGCAGTACAAGGAGTGTGCAGATCCAGCTCTTGGTAAGGAAATATCCCAAAATGCAGTATCAGGTAGAAGTGTTTAAGGAAGTTCATAAAGGAGAAGTGGTTAGTGCAAGGAGGCAAGAAAGGCGTAGCTGTCCAGGATGCCTCAAATTCCTCTCATCATCCAAAGACATGTATTTGACATGCTTTGTGGATCAATCAATACCCAATATCCACAGATGCAAAAACTAACTAAAGGTTAGGATTGGTGATTGCATTGATGCATTAAACTTGCTTTTTCAGTCACAATATCTGGGCTTTGAGGATCGATCGATACCCAATATCCACTGATACTAGACATTCCATCTAAATTTGCATGATCAGAAATAGTACACCTAAAATATTATTTAACTATGACCAGAGAATCCTAAGAAAAGTCTAACTTTTGTCATTTGTAAGTTACAGTGTAGTATAATTCAATTTGCCACGTTATTTATCTGCTCATAATTAGGATAAAGTATTATAAATAATATAAGCTCCCGTATCAGCCACACCCACCAATCCAACTGTTCAAGTAATACTGTTATATAATATAATAGTGATATTTTTAAAGATGTCTCACTGTATCCTACACCACAGTACATTACTCGATACAGAGCAAATCTTCAAACCACTTTGTGAACCTGCTTTTCCCCTCTCCCGGCTGATAAGACATAATAGTCTTCCTCAGTTTGATGTCAGTCTTTTCTCAAACAGTAAAGTCCTGTCCACTGTCTCCTCATACCTCCCAAAGCTTTCATCTCTGTTGTGACGCCCAATCTGTCGCTCCTTCATGACACTATCACATCTTTCTGTTTGTAGATTAATATGTCTGTTGTGATTCTCTGGGGTCTCCTTCAAGTTCACTTTAATGACATTCCATTTGTTTAGGATTTTGTTTGTTATCCCAAAGTGACACTAAATTGATTTGCCGTGCTTCCTTCCTTTCAATCTCTGTCTCAAATATGTCTGGCAGACTTCCTGGTGGAGCGAGACAATGACTACTGTGTGTGTGAGACGCCGTGCAATTTGACACGCTACGGTAAAGAGATGTCGTTCGTCAAAATCCCCAGCAAAGCCTCGGCAAAGTACCTGGCCAAGAAGTTCAACAAAACGGAGCAGTACATAGCGTAAGTCCCTCTTTGTTGTCGATTGCAATGAGTCACAAACCTTTTCCACCTATAATTGTCTTTTTAAGTAAGTAAGTGTATTTGGCTAAAATGAGACAACCAAAGCAGGGCTAAACTTTTTTTAATGGCCTAAACAAGGTCTACACATCATTTGAATCTGTATTTAACAAGGACTTAAACAGATCTATCCCATGTCTAAACAAGATATGAAACATCCGTTATTTTAAAAGCATGTTTAATATTGAGGGATTTATTTTTCTGCGATATTTTGTTAAAGTAAAATGAATTACAGGTTATTGAACATTCAAAACACCGGGAAATCATCAGAAAGACTAAATTAATACTAAGACTAAAACTAGAAAGATCCCATGTACCCGCAATACCACTGCTTTATTGGAAAACCGCATACAGTTTACACAGTGCTTCATAGAAAAGTGACTGTAGCCATTAAGAATTCACAAGTGGTTTTGCTTTGGTAAATTGTGCCACTGCTGCAACTACAATGAGGTTCAAATAATTAGCGTGAGCCAAAAACACGCCTAAGGAGACATACTGCTAATTAAAACTGGAGTGAAAGAATACAATTATGACTTCCTTAACAACAGCAACTTAGACTTTTATGGAACAATGACCATATCTCAGACTCTTTCACAACTCTCTCTATTATTCTCACAAACTCAGTAATTATTCTTTAGCAAACACTCTAACCAATTACAACAAGAGAGTTAAGTTATGTTGGTCATGTAGTATATGTAGCTGCTCATAATATTTCACTTAAGGTAGAGGTGGTCAATATGGTGCACAATTTTAGTTAACTGTATTTTTTATCAATGCCCACCCAATCAAATGCACTAATAATTAAGGCTGTTTATTTTCTTTTTAATCTATAACTAAGCCAGGTTTAAGTCCAAATCCAGAAGTAAACCAAGACAAAATCAGGACTAAGGAGTAACCTGCAATGAGACTTCGGGTCACATCCTGACTGTACTGGACAAGTGTTGGTAGAATTGCAGAGCTGTCCATTAGCTTCACAACTAATATTATTTTGTTCACTTGGAATGCATGATCTTAGGATTTAGCACACTGATCACATCCTTCATTGTTTATACCATTTCTGCTATTTGGACCCAGTTGCTACGATAAATCACAAGTTTTACTCCCTTTTCTGCCTTTTAGTATTCACAAAGCCATGTCAATATATGTTTTGTTTACCGTGACAGGCCTATTCACAATGTTATCGATTTTGCTCTTTTTAACTAAAGACAGTGAGAAATCAGATTGGGAGAGGAAGCGGAGTTTAGTCTGCTCTTTGCAAATGAGTGATGCGTTTTGTGTCAGCAGAGAAGATCGAACGACGGTTTAGTCACAGATTTAGCTAATTTGTCATGCAAATGGGAAGGGCTTTTTTGCCAAATCTACCTAAAAGATTGTAGCCATTTGAGGACATGAAGACAGCAGGTAATAGCTAAATTTCTCAACTTGTGACACTTTAGAAAGATATATCGCTGAAATGAAGAGTTGTGTGTGGAAGGACTCCTGAGGGTTGATGAATTGAAGTCTAAAATGGCAAAGCATGCAGGCAATACGTGTAGCAGTTGTGACCTTTTTATATGTACATTGTTTTGACTTGAGCTGCCTATGGGAGTGATAAAAAAGGCGCATAGTTTTATTGTTGGCGGCATCAAGTGGTTATGCTCCTGTGCATAGAAGATTTATACTAATATTATATAGTACTTTAAACCAACAATGCTCATCTCTCCGTTGCTGTCTAGAGGACATTGAGAATTGTTCTAAAATCCAACATGGCTGCCTGACACCGTATATGTAACCATTGGAAATGTATAGACTAAAAACATAGTATGTATAGTGTTATTTTTGTGCAGTCAGTTTACTGCTCACTTTATATGCACTGCATGTGTCTGTATGGTAATATCAGTCAATGTGATGTGTTTTTAGTTTGTTTAGTTTGTTAGGCCCCACTGCAAAATATTAAAACAACTTACAAACTGAACAGAGACATTTTATTGGGTTATCGTTGTTCATCAAGAATTCCTCTGTCTAACATTAGGTTTCTTTAAATGAGTGTTCTTTGGAAATACTAGGAAATGCATGTTTTCTCTGTTACTTGGCTTTTGTCAAATCCATCTTAATTTGCAAATATTTTGTGGCTTAATTTAATTATATCAGTGAAATGCGTTTCAGCAATATTATGGAATCACAATCAGTTACCTCAATAGTGCCACCCATGAACGAAGAATGTAGTTTTAGGTAAATTGATATAACTTGGCAAAAGCATCCTTCACAATCATCCAGACAAATCCAAAAAGTCAACTAGACCCTTCCCACATTTCTCATGGTTTTGGGGAGAGGTCTCTTATGTAAAAGTGTGCCTTGTTTTTCCATTAAAATGTATTATGGTTTTGCCTCCTGTTGCCTTCATTCCAGGAAAGGGTCTATTATTCTTATCTATAGTCTAATACCCACTGGAGCTGTTTATGAATAGGATAATTGCTCTGTACTGCATGTAGTCAGTTAGCGTTGCTTTACTAATTCCGTGTGGACACATTTGAATGTATAGATTCGTGATGGGCTGTATTTCCTCTGTCAGTGTGATAAATATTAGCGGTGGGTGCTGTGGTATCTCTGAGTGTGACGGTGTGAAACTGAAGCCTGTGACAGTGGACAGTTATGGCCGATACAGACAGAACTGAGAACAGAGGCAATGCTTCAGTGAATGTAGACAGCCATCACATGCAGCTGCTATGTCCTCACTACATGGGCTTACAGGTAGACCCACAAAGACAACAGAGAAGACATAACTTCCATTTTAGGTCTCGAGTTTGATTCCTGGATTGAGAAGTGGGGAATATAAGGCCCATAGGTTACATCTGAAGTTTAGGGGAAAAACATTATTTGGAGTCTGATTTAAAATGAATGTTTGACTTTCTTAGATGTTTTTTAAGTCAGTGAAACTTCATAATTTCACAGTGTAGCAACATCATGTCTCTGAGATGAAAGATCAGCTAATGATGCAGCAAATAAAGATAATAGTTCCCCATTGCGTTTTATGTGCTTTGAATACAGTCAATTAAGATTACGGCTATATTAGGGATAAAACAGATGTTCGGCACTAATTAACTTGAGGTTTGACTCTTTTTTTTTTTTTTACCACTGATCGTCACTGCGTCTCGGGCCTAGTCAAATCTGAAGTCACATAACAAGTGCACGGAGAACAAAAGGAAGTACAAAGTCTAGCTATGAGTTTGATCTCGACTCCACTGGGGCGTGAAGCCTAGGCCCGCGGAGAGCAGATTCAGAAATGAGCATAATTTTAACAGCGGCTTACTCGGGGCGTTCCAAATGAATCTTCCTGCTTGAAGAAGAGTTTGAACCATTATTGAAATCAGCTGTCACTATTTCACTCATATTCAGCTTTCCGTTCACCGCAGGGGAAATTAGCTACATCCGCACTGTTAATTGCATATAGCTTCACAATTAGCAGCATAAATGGTCTTTAATTGTGTTTTTTATACTTTGGCACTGGTAATACTTGGCAACACCCATTGCGCCACTTGCATGTAAAATACTATTTTGTTTTAAACCTGGTTTAGTGCTGGTTTAGCATTTGTTTATTGCTAGTGCAGATCTGCCCTGGTTACCGACACCAGCAGGTTATGTGATCGCCGGCGTTGGCGTGTGTGCGTGTCCGCGTGCGTGCGTGCGTGTCTGTGATCAAGATAACTTAAAAACTACTGCATGGATTTGGATGAAGCTTTCAGGGATGGTCAGGACTGGTTAAGGAAGAGGTGATTAAAATTGGGTATATCTGCGATGAATATTAATTAAGTTATTAATTAATTAAGCTTAAACTTTTAAATGCTATATCTCAAACAGTTTTTGCCAGATCTTCTTCTAACTTTCTGGGCAGCTACATATAATGAAGAAGCAGACATATGTAGACTTTGGTGCCTCTATGATAAATAATAATTGATTAATTAAATAATAATTACTTGGAGAACTTTAATTGAGCCATTAATCCTAGTGAAC
>JAVQKG010240874.1:0-15793 GCA_036025885.1 Hypseleotris bucephala
TTTTTTTGTGCCTGTGTTTTTTGCAGATGCCTCCAACAGATCTACAGCACACAGGAGCACAAGCGCTAAGATCTGGGGAGGGCTGTGAGCATGGCAGGAGAGAGGATGTGGTGCATTGTACAAAGTGATGGTCCAAGTTTACCAGATTCATGGCAGCTTCAGAGGACGCCTAATTATGCCTCATTTGCTTTGTTCCTATAACACGTGGCACAGACTTGGTTTTGATTCTCCACTTCGCATGTTGACGTCTCCTGCGCTCTAACCTTGCTGCTGCTGTGAGGTTAGCCCCATGAGGCTCCAGGGATTGTCATAGTGTTGTGAGCCCCTCTCCCGCTCTATGGAGGCAGAGCCGGGCCGTCCGGCTGAAGGCGAGGAGCAGCAGCATGTGACGGCCCAGTCCTCCGCGGGACTCCAGCCTCCAGCCCCTCGTCCTGTTCACAGATCTGTAGGACGACTGCCGACCCGCGCACCACGCTCCCCAGGACTCCTGCTGCGTTTCCAGCAGCAGCAGGCTCTCGCATGGCAGCCCTCAGATGCAGCCGGCCCTTCGGGAGGCAGCTTCCTCTCCCCATCCTCTCCCTCATTCCTGCCCTCTACATCATCGGGACACAGGGTATCATCTCAGGCCAGTCAGGACACTGCGGAGAGGCTGAGCTCTCCCAAACGGGGGGAGAAGAAGCCCCAGAAACCTGGCAAGTATGTGTGTTCCTATTGTGGTCGACCATGTGCCAAGCCCAGCGTCCTACAGAAACACATCCGCTCCCATACAGGGGAGAGACCCTACCCTTGTGACCCCTGTGGATTCTCCTTCAAGACAAAGAGCAACTTGTACAAGCACCGCAAGTCCCACGCCCACCGCATCAAAGCCGGCCTGATGTCCAGTCAGGAGGAGCACAGTCTGAGTGTAGGAGGTGTAGGAGAGGAACATGAGGAGCCCACTGAAGGAGAGAGCACAGAGTCTGAGGATGAGACGGGACAACACCGAAAAACAAAGGAGACGTCCGGACAGAGAAAAGGTGTAGAGGAGAGCCACAGACCAGAGGACTCACAGGCCGTGAAGCAAAGACTGGCTCTAAGACTCAGCGAGCGTAAACGAGGTCCAAGGGCTTCTCCTGATGACCCTCCCTCTTCCTCACTCTCCACATCATCATCCTCTCTAGGCCCCGGCAGCAAAGGCAGCACAGAATCAGGATACTTCTCTGGGTCAGGCAGCACTGACCTGTCACAAGTCAGCCCTCCAAGTGCCAGTGCCAAAACCTACGCTGAAATCATTTTAGGCAAATATGGACGACTGGGCCAGCAGCGGGGCGGTCATCAGCAACAACCTCATTCTTCTTCATCTGGAGCTGAAGAGAAGAGCATTTCTTTTACTGTCCCCAAAACACAGGTCATTGAGCACATCACCAAACTCATCACCATCAATGAAGCAGTGGTTGATACTAGTGAGATTGACAGTGTTAAACCAAGACGTTCTTCACTGTCACGAAAGAGCAGCATGGAGTCACCAAAGTTTAGCTCTCCTAAAGATCCCTATGCATTTGACCCCAAAGCTGAAAGTCCAGGTGCTAGCGGCATAAGACAAGTCCAAAGTCCAGAATCAATTTCTCCTGAAGCACTCTCATCTGTGCCTCTGCTGAGAAGTCACTCACTACCATCATCCACCAGCCAAGAGGAAGCCTCCAGCTCCAGTACAATGTCTCCAGGAGGTTTTAGACTCTGTCAGTCGTTTGATGAGCAGCAGGCTGTCGAGGCGGAGATGAGGGTCGGCCATGTTCAGCGCATGTTGAGACGGCAGCCAGCTATAGAAGTGCCCCTTGGAGCAGAACAAATGTTAGAAGATGCCAGTCAGTCCTTAGTAAGAGGAAGTGACAAAAGAAGACAACCAAAGCAACAGCTGCACAAAAGTCCCTGCTTGTTTGAATGTGAGGCCTGTGGGTCCTTGTTCCAACACAGTGAAGGTTACGAGGCCCACACAAGCACCTGCCCGGGACATCATCAAAAACTAGAACCAGAGCCTGGGGACAGTGGCAAAACAAGCAGGGATGACCACCCCCAATTCACGATGCACTATAAGTTCCCAGCACTCGCTGTGACAGTGAGGAAGAGGAGAAAAGAAGAGAGTCTAGAGGAAGATCCTCCGAGCCCTGGTCCTCTGCCCAGCAGCCCTTCATCCATTATCACAGTGCCAACTGCAGAGGGACACAGCCAAGCACATTCAGGTAAATTCAATCATTTACAAAATCAACAAATACATACTGATTTTTATTTAGGCATTTAAGCTCACTACAAATGGTGGAATTCACTGCAATACATTCTAATTTTAAAAGAATTTTACATTGTGCACTGGGTATGGATTAAAATCTGAGCTACACTAACTGTATATCTCTGATGATTTGATCTGTTTGTAGGTGTTTCTCCACATCCTGAGCCAAAGCAGCAGCAGCAGGACAGAAAGGGTGTGTCTGTCATTCAACACACCAGCTCCTTTGAGAAGCAGGAGAGTGTATCTATGGAGAGTCAGGAGTCAGAGGAGACTCACTCAAAGCCAGAGCCTAAACCTTCCCCGTCCACATCTCGTCTCATTCGCCAGCCAAACATCCAAGTGCCAGAGATCCTCGTCACCTTAGAGCCTGACTCTGACATGCCATCTGTGACAACGCCAGTTACAGCATCTTTACCCAAGGTACACCAATGTTTCTCTACAATACACATACACATACAGTACTTTAATAATCAATTTAGAATTGATAACAAAAAAATGCAAACATTGTTGTTATGTCAGATCATAAATATACTTTTGTACTCTATTATTTGCAGTTAAAAAACTGTTTCATTCATTTTTTACTTTATGTTATAGGAACCAGAAAAGGTGGAGGAGTTCCAGTGGCCTCAGCGAAGCCAGACGTTGGCTCAACTTCCTGCTGAGAAACTGCCGCCCAAAAAGAAGAGACTGCGTTTGGCAGAAGCAGCTCAGTCCTCAGGAGAGTCCAGCTTTGAGTCTACATCTTTACCTCGAAGCCCCAGTCATGACAGCTCCCACACCTCCAGTATGTCCATGTCTTTTGAGGAGCCGGTCAGATCTGAGGCCGTCTGGACCTCCAGTAGCCAAAGTTCACAAATGTTAATGGTGCCACCAGCTTCTCACCAGTCCCACCAGAGTCACAAGGAGATGAGACGCTCTGCATCTGAGCAGGCCCCTGTTTGTCACCAACAAATAGAGCCGCCTGAAAACAGGAGTAAGTCTTTTGACTATGGCTCTCTGTCCTCTGAGCAGCCCACGTCCTCCTGGAGGGAGCGCAGGAAGTGTCTTCTGGTGAAGCATGCCACTTTAGGAGAGCCAGAGCCTGAGGAGGAGGCCAGAGCTGATAGTCCGAGGCCTGGGCCGTCCCGCCTCAGCCAGCTCCCTTTTTACTCTACAGCTGAAAGGTTTCTTCATGAACAATCAGGAGAAACTTTGTCACAAGATGTTCTGTTTTTAGAGTCCAGAGACCAGCCTTCTACATCTAGATCTCTGAGCCACCTGCTCCCAGTCACCACTCGTGAAGTACTGTCTCAACAGATCATCCACAGAGCCTTCTTAGATTCTTACGCGGCTCGCCTCGGTACACCACTTCACCATCTACTGCCTCTCCAGTTCTCGTCCAGTCACAGACCAGCTTTATATTTCCCCTTTTCCCCCAGACTATCACCATATGCTCCCCTGATTCCTGCTGCTATAAATAGATCTGCCATGTCACCTTCACAGTCCCTAGTCACTCTTTCGTACCATGACACACAGCCCATCATTGCCACATGTCTGACACAGTTGACTCCAGCAGTTTCTTTGGTTGTCCCTGTTCGACTCCAGACTCACATTCCAACATACGCTAGTGCCATGTACACAACTCTATCCCAAATCCTGGACTCTACACGACCACATGAGCCTGTTTCCTGTACTACTATGGTCATTATGAGCCAACTGGACCAAAACAAGCTGCAGAGGTCTTACCTAAAGGTACCATCCCCTGAAATCAAGTGTCCTCTTCCCATTTCTTTGTCACCATCTTTGGTTTCTCAAGAGGAGGAGGCATACGGGCCACTTGGGGTTGGAGGAAGTAAACGCATGCTTTCACCTGCAGCTAGTCTGGAGCTCAGCACAGAAGCTCAGAGGCATCAGAAAAGAGTCAAAGAAGAAGGAAGCACAAGTGAAGCGTCCAGTGAGGAAGCATCAGAGAGTGTTGGCGAGTGTAAAGTCACTGGGAGCAAAGAGGAAGAAAAAGGCAAACTAACTGAAAATATAGAGGTCAAAACTGTGAAGGCTGAAAGAAAACAAGATGAAAAACAGACTCAAAAGAAGGAAGAGGCTGAAGAAGTTCCTCAGACAATCAGACCAAGCACTCCTTCATTCCCCAGTCTCTCCACCTCCACCTCAGTCAACTGGTGTTACCTAAACTACGTCAAGCCCAACCCGTCAGTGCAGCAGGACCCTCAGCAGTCTGTGTACTCTACTTGGAGCGTGAGCGCACACAACCCCAATCTGCCGGGCTTCAGCACCAAGATGGTCCTGTCCCTGCTCTGCTCCAAACAGAGGCACAGTGCAGAGACCTACACCATGGCCACAGCCCCACACCCGGCCAAAGAAAAACCAGCAGCTACCACCACACAACAGGAAGTAGAGGTAATACAGTGTTAAAACATTTATTAAACAGTTCCATTCCAGGTTAAAAGTGAATTTTATTTGGAAACAACTATTATTTCTCATGTCCATACTTCCAAGCTGCTCAAATCAATTGTGTAAAATAATTACAAATTCATCATCATTCATCATCAGATCCAATAAAATGTCTTTATTTTAAAAAAAATATTGTTATTTTAATGCTTCTCACTGTTTACTTGCAGATTAATCCCACCCCAGTCAGCCCCCCAGTGAGTGACCAAGTGAAGGACCAAACAAAACAAGAAAAACACAAACCAAAACCAAAAAGGGATGAAGAAGAACCTTCCACGTCAAAATCAAGGGAGTCATCCCGGGTTCGAATATTTGAAGGCGGGTAAGAGATTAATCTATGTGTAAATCATATACAGTAAAAAATAACGCTGAGATTAATATAAATACAGTAACAGATGGAGGCAGTGAGGAGGGACTTCATTTGTACCTGCTGCCACCAGTCTTTCTTTACAGACAGTATTCTGTGAGGGGAAAAGGCTCTCTCTCACACATTGTTTTATTAATTGAATTTTATTAATATGAATTGCAATATGCATGATTAACTATGTAATTTTATATTTTATTGATCATTATAATATATTATTTTACTGATCACAGTAGAGGTTTACTGCAGTCACTCTGCAGTATGTTCAATATTGAAGTTGATCAATATTGGTGAAGATTGTGCTTAAAAACCTTCAGTTTTGTTTAGTTTTGTTGAGCTGCTATTGTGGAACTGGTCTTATCAGCATCTGCCTGAAAGTGCTATTGTCTGTAACAATATGCCATGGTGCTATAAAGCCCAACAGGACCAGCTTGTCACAGTTTACTCAGCGTGTGCTGCTGATTTAATGCTTGATGTGGGAAAACAATCAGTGGCGTGTGTGTTTTTCTGAGATGTGTATTTTTAGCAGAGCACAACAGACGCCAGTTCCTTAACGCTGCATAATGCTGTAGCTGAGACTATTTTACCTCCATGTAGCAGTTTGTTATGATTTTCTGCGGCTGCTTATGTTGTACAACAGAGTGTATTCATGGTCTAAGCTCCTGACGGGGCGGCCCATATCCTGTCTTTAAACACTCACTGATATTTACTTTCTCGTAATAATCCTCCTCAAATGGACTTTCTCATAGACGACAATTCGTTCAAATATAAATTGCCTGTGGTTTACTGTACCTGTGAATAACCCATGGGTAAACATTAAGACTGCATATCAACAAAGTTTTTATGGCACAAAGCTAAATGTGTTGCTTGATATTATATATATTGTCTATTTCGGGTTGTTGGTCGTCCAGGCTTCCCTTCCCGGCCATCCCCTCTTAGTGGCTGCTGTTGTTGGCAGCTCCGGCGGGCGAGGCAGAATGGATGTTATTCTGCTGCTGTGGTTTTGGTGGGGCTTCCCCGGATTGCCTTCATAAAGAGGGCCTTGTTTCCTAGTTTATCTTAGTGTGTGTGTGTGTGTTTGACTGTCCATGTAGTTGTCAACATAATCACTATTCAAGGCATAACAAAATGAAGACCAAAGAACTTTTCAAGTGAAAGAAGTATACGTCTCATACAACTGTAAAATGTATAAAAACAGTTGAGTTATTCTTATTTTAGGGGCAGCAGTGGAGAAATGTGTGCCCTTCAACCAGAGGGTCACAGGTTGGAATTCCTGCCCAATTTTGTCATTGTGTCCCTGGGCAAGACACTTAACCCACATTGCCTATGTATGTGTGACTATGGTGGTCAGGAGAGACTTTGCAGAATGGCAGCCATGCTTCCACCCCCGAGTGTGACTGAAGATTAAGTGAATAATACGTCTTTGAGCACTATACAAGATTACTTACAGATAAAATAAAGTTTATTTACACACTGTAATATCTTCTGTCTATTATATCTGTTGGTTGTAATCCCCCTCTCACTGTATTTCAGGTACAAGTCCAATGAAGAGTACATCTACGTGCGTGGCCGCGGCAGAGGGAAGTACATCTGTGGAGAGTGTGGGATCCGCTGTAAGAAACCCAGTATGTTGAAGAAACACATCCGCACTCACACAGACCTCCGTCCATACGTCTGCAAACACTGCAGCTTCGCCTTCAAAACTAAAGGTAACATTGTATTGTAAGATTCATTTAGTGTATTCCCACAGACATACCTCGGTTTGCTGCTCCACGCCGTGAGGAATGTTAATGTGCTTTCCTTGTTTCTTCCTAGGAAACCTCACTAAACACATGAAGTCAAAGGCTCATGGGAAAAAATGCCTGTCTGTGGGAGTGTCTGAGTCATCACTGGATGAGCCTGAGAGCGAGGAAACAGGTACAGAAGTGGGGACAGATCAGTTGTACTGCGGAGAGAGACCACTGCAGCTGGCTGAACTTGTGGCTGTAAAGAACTGGAGCTTTTTCAAACTGACAGCTTATGCAACACAATGTTCTATTCTCTCCCCTTTGGCCCTGCATAAGAAATAGATAAAGATACAGTAAATACATTAATAATAGAGCATTCAACAGTGTGTACATGGGGCTACTGCAGTGCAGTCAAGTATATACTGGCCTGAGGATGACAATACTGCAATAACCTTAAAGGGACAAAAAAATCTCCATGTATTTGCTTTCTCTTGTGTGGATGGACTGCAGTCATTACTGCCAAGGACTCGCTCACAGACTTGCCATTCACAAAGCTTCAGATATAGTTTATGAATAGAGGCACAATGAAATTCAATAAAAATCCAGTCTTTTCATGTAAGCTCTATTTATAACATCTGACAAGCACAGGGTCATGGAAACAGAAAATGTTTTAGAAAGGATTCTAGTCACGACCGGCCATTAACAAATGTTATAACTGACATTGGTCGTTGTTTTATTTGTCCATGTCAGAAAAGAGTTTAAAGTCATGTTTTTGTCTGTTTTGTGAACAGGAGGTAGTGAGGACGTGTGTGGACCAGAGGAGGAGCATCAGTTTTCTGATGTGGATGAGTCTGAAGGCAATGACGATGATGAAGACGATGAATCCACGACTCAGGACGACCCGCCTTCATCCTGCTCATCCGACACCCATCCTTCCACCGGGGGGCGCTCCACAGGCAGCAAACATTCTCAGCAGGGTACCCCAGACCGGGAGGTCCCGGGCCCCAGTCCCAGTCCGAGTCAGGAGCACTCCCCTCGGGGCGTGTGGTCCAGGAGCAGACGCGCCTCCTCTCCCTGCAGCAGGAGGGCGCTCTTCTCTCGCCGGGGCATTAAACCTGCGAGAGCGTTTTCTCCGAGTAGTGAGAGCTGCTCTCCGAGTCGCAGCCTGTCGCCTCGACTGGAGCTGTCCTCTCCCATCCACAGTCTGTCACCCAAAACAGAGCTGACCTCCCCCAGTCAACACATGTCACCCTCTCCCGAAAGAGGACCATCTCCCATCAGGCCCCTCTCTCCCCTGCGGCCGCTGTCAACCAGCTGCTACCGGTCCCCGCCGGCTCCAGCCCCGCCCTCACCACTGTGGCTGCACCGCAGAACCCCCGCGCTGCTGCCCTGGGAAAGTCCCAGTACAAGAGGGGGTCATGGAAAAGAGGTGAGTAAGATAAACAGGGAAATATTAACCTTTCCAGATTGCTAAGTATATTCCAAATAATCAGGTGTTTCAGGCCTTCAAATGTGACTCTGTTGTGAGCTAACAAGTTTTACGAACTGAGGGCTGAGAAGAAAGCCACTGCATTTTTACTTTAAGCACACACTTTAGACTTTTTATAATTTCATAAAACTCAAGTATTCCATCAAAACTGTGTAATAAGTGTCATTTTAGTGAGTCTCCATCAATTTTGGCTTCATGTCAGTTTGCATTACAATGTGTTTGATGTGTTTGCTCCATCTACAGGACAAGAGAGGTACAACATGGGAAGGACAATCTTCAGCAGAAAGTACTTTGTTTCCAGCCTCTTTTCGTCTTTCCAGAGACAGTGATAGTTATCCAAGTCAACAGCCTGCAGACAACATCTTCAGCCATCTTCCTCTCCACTCTCAACAAGCTCGACTGCCCTATCTGATGATACCTATTGGAGGCATACAAATGGTGCAGGCCCGACCGCAGTCCCACCCAACCACCCCCTCGTCCCCCACATCTCCCCCCATGGAAGGCTCCTCCCGGCTCAGCTTTGACTCGTTCTGGGGCGGGACCCCCAGGACTCAAGGGCTTAGGACTCCCCAAGACCAGTGGTTCCCATCAGAGCAGCTGCGAACAGTAACCAGCCCGCCACAGCCGAGTAGCGGCAGTTCAGAACTACAGACTATAGAAAAACACCCAAAAACATCAGACACCACTGACTCAAAGCAATATGGCCGCCCGCACAGCTCTGTTCAAACTTACACACGCACAGTTGAGCCCCCTGTCCCAGACACTGCCGCGGGGGCAGTGCCTGTTTCTGAATGTGCCAGTGGGCAGCCGGAGCGGGACCAGCCCACATCAGGAGCAACAGTAGAAGACTCAGACAGGAGAACTTGATAGTGTCTTTACCTCCATGTGTCACACATGGAGTTGCAAAGGAAACATTCCATGGGAAGTTAAGCTTGGAAATTTGGGGGGGGTCAAAAATTTGATTGCATAAATTCTTATCAGAACGTGTGTAGAATGGTCTAAAAGTAGCTTCTTCTATTTAGTTTGAGTACAGACTGAAAGTAATTTACATAATTCCAAACTATTTTTTTCCAAACATCTCATAGAATGAAAACATGAAACAGATTTTATGGGGTCTGGCTCGACACTTCAACACTCAGGGTCCAATGCTATACCCCTATATCCCAAATGTGTACATTTCTGGTTTATTTCCAATAATACCCATACATTCCCACTTATTCCCATGGAAAATTTCCAACTTTGAAAATTCACAGAATTGTGCAACCCTGGTCACACATCCATTGGCTTTATTGTTTGCCCCAGTTTTTTTTAATTGCTTTGATTTTATACCATTTTAAAGACTATTGTTAATTTAATGTTTGTTCTTTGGCAATATTCAGGTTTTGTTTTTAAAAAGGCACTTTTTATGTGAAAATGTTTATGTAAATCTGCATATAGTACAAAAAATTACAAGTAAATTATATATAAATATATCCCTTCTGTATCTCTATGGAGACTGTCTGTTTTAATATGTTTTAAGATATATGAATGCATTTGTATATGACCAAAATCTTTATTCAAAAATAATTCAATTTTTATTTCTCTGGATTATGTTCAGTATTACTCCAGTTGTAGTTTCTTGTGCCTTTTGTCCAGGTTTATGTATTGACATATACAGTACAGATGACAAAAAGAAGGCTGTGAAATTTTATATAACTTTTTTCACTTATTTTTTAATACTTCTTTTGTTTTTAGCCAATGCTTTAATGCCAGGGTAAATACATGTTGTTTTCATGGAGTTGAAGGAGCAGAACCATGTCAAAAGAAATGCACTGAAGTTATATTTTTATTATGAAATATGGGATTCAAATAGATCTTTGTACAGCCTAGTATGCTCCTTATTTATTGTTATTTGAAGATGAAAATGTGCATTATTTGTTTTGTTTTTTTACATTTTGTTACATGTGCGTGTGTTTTTCATGATGTGTTTGTGACTTGAAGTGGTTACACAAATGAGGGACAGAGTTTTTAAACTGAGGGAACAAGTGCCCTGCAGATTTCACACACAGCAGAATTTCTATTCATTCAAAAAAATAAAAATGCACTGCACACAAGCGAGGGTGTGCCTTTATTACTGCCGGTACTTCTGTTCACCTTTACTCTAATAACAGTAATAATACTTAGTCAAGTCAGTGAATTCTACTCACCAGAGCTAGAAAAATATTTTGACCATTCATTACTATATACTTAAATTTGCCTCTTGTCAAATGTTAAGCAGATATTTGCTATATAAGATAAGACAAATGTTTTATCTGTGTCAACAATTTTATATAACATTAAATTTTGAATGGTGGTATTTACATGAGAAAACAGTAATTGATTAACTTACTAACTTCATAAGACCTATCTAGACCACACCGTCAGATTACAGTGACTACAGTATATTTAGGGTATGAAGAGCTCTGTTTCTTTGACTTTTGATCCCAAAAGAAATGCTGGCTCAGTTTTGTGCCTGGAGTCATTTGAGGTCAGGATACACACCATAACACACTATAATCAATTTGCTCTGAACTTTATGACTGACCAAGGCCCCATGCCGTTCCAGCAGTATTTGATATGAACACATCATATACTGTAGCAACACTTGGAAAAGTGGATTACATAAATCTCTCAAAGGCACAAAGCTCTGTCAACCAGGAGATAATTGCCTTTTGACTTCTTATTCCAGTTTGTACAAAATATGAAAAGTCTATTATTAGACAGTACATTGACAGGTACAGTATCCGGTACAGACTGTTTAAGGAGCCAGCACTATTAATTAAAAAACAACTTGGTCTATTTTAAAAAGTGCCCACGCAGACTGTTAGTTGTAGCTGCCCAGTTTTCCTAGAAAGCTCTTTCTAATAAGATGCGGTTCCTGTTCAGAAGAGCACATTGGCTCCAGGAGATTTCTAACTTCTGCTGCTGCAGGAATATTGTGGACATGTCTCTGTGCAGCGTCAGACAGATCAACGTGTTGTACATTCCTCACAGTCCTCTGGATCCATGAAATTCGGTTTTCCTGTCTCAGTGTTGTATATTATATAATATATGCCAAAAGGAGAGATTTTCTGGAATCGGACAATGGGGAGGTTATGAGAATAATCTGTATTGGGATGTAGTAGCACTGGACAAAGGTCTGTTAAAACAAGAGCCTTTAGGGCCAATCTTTCAGACGCATTAATTCACTGAATCTAGTTTCTCCATTTAATCATTTTATACATACGTTGGATATGGCTGAGGCTGCAATATATATAGATAATCCATGCTAGCAAAAGACAAAACTCACTGGGTTCAAAGTGATTGATAATGCTAACTGTACGAGATGAACATGTTCAACAGTTCCTTAAAATCTAGATTATAGAATCTTCAATCATGCTAGTTTCCATTATTGTGCACCATTTCAATCTTCCAGCATAACTCTCCGTGTTTCATTCCTGTTTCCTTATTTAAAACATACTGTAAGTTCCTCTCTGCAGGTGACAACACATCACCAAGAGCCTGCAGCCATTCCAGGAATGTGTCGCAGGTGGGACATCCCGGCTGGGGGTCAGTCCGTGTGGCTCCGGGGCAGTGGGCGGGGCCTCAGTGGTGATGTCATGAGAAGGAGAGGAGCTTTAAGTCATAGCTCAGACAAACAGAGCTGCAGTTCAATAATAACAGCTGCAACTGAAGGATATTGTCTAAAACTAAAATGTCTTCACAGGCCAATATTCTGCTCCTCATCAGTCTGTGGGTCTCCGTGCTGGAGGGTGAGTCCTGATTTAAATCAACTCTTATGGGCTTGTTGTAATGACCTAAACACATGTATTTTAATATGTACAAACTGCATGTCTATATTTTATTATACAACTGACTTCAGTTACATTGTCTGAGCCAAAAGAAATGTGTACACTCATTCTGCAGCTTCGGTATACTGTAGAGGTATATTATATTTTTTCTATATTAGATTATTTTAGGAATTTTTAAATAGGACCAATGACAATCATTTAATTACATCTGTCTTTGTAATTGTATTTGTTTATTTATTTCAAACATGCAATAATGGGGATTTCTCTAATATTTAGACATAAAAGATAAATGTATTTTGGTTAATTCTATTTTTCATAATTAGTTTGCAATTTGGATGCCTACAGTTACTGTAAACGAGTTACAAATAAGGGGGTTTAATTAAGCAAAGTGGGGCCTAATCAAGTGAAATTAGTGCATTAAATTAACTAGACAAAGTGAAACTGAGAACTGAAATCGATCAGCTTTTTAGCAGGTTGGCTAGTGCTAATGGGCACTAAATAAATATTCATATCTTAGAGTTATTTTTTTACTTTGCATGATCCTCCCTAATTTACAGTAAAGAACAGATGTTTTAGCATTTTGTAAAATTCACGTTGTTTTAACACATTTGTTTCTTGTCCAGGTCTAGGGTTTCCACTGATGGAGGAGAGAGTGGAGGACAGTGATGCTGTCCCGTCGTCTCATGGAGTCAGGCATAAGCGTTGTGCCTGTAGCAGCCTCCTGGACTCTGAATGCCACTACTTCTGCCATCTGGACATCATCTGGGTCAACACACCAAGGTAAGCACATGTGCATAATATCTAAAAACTCATTTAGGGTTTGTACAGATACTTGAAATCCTTGAAAATGCACCATGTTTTCAAGGTATGAAAATGCTTGAATTTGTTTCACAACAAATGACTAATGTTTTTACGCCTAAATGTCCCCACCAAGTCCACACACAGAACACAATGATTATTCCATTATGTTTATTTGGTTCACAAACTTCTGCTTTGGAATTTTCCTGCAATTCCTACAAACCCTGATTCTGTCATCATGCTTGGACACAGGCATACTGCATATGGCACACTATTATGCTGTCAAATAAAATGGCCAGTATCAAAGATTAAAGTCTACACTGCCTCTGTTTGTGTGTGCAGTAAGACCATAGTTTATGGTCTGGGAGGAGGCCTGTCCCGTCGCCGGAGATCCGCCGGGCGCTGCTCCTGTGCCAACCCCAACGATCACACATGTTCAAACTTCTGCCAGCGCAGGTGAGTTTCAGCTTGTTTCCACATTTTACAGGAAAAGTGTTTCCAGAACCAAGGGCTTTAGATTTGTGTTTTTAAGGCGTATTGTCTTTTGTAGAGCTCAAGGGGTGGTGCATCTCTGCTTTTTTTTTAGCCTTAATAGCGTGGTGCTTAAGGAGGAAGGACAGTCATTTCACCCATGTTATTTTATCTGGGTAACCAAACAGTATCAAGTGAGTGGGAGTGGGAAGAATCAATTAGAGCTATAGCAACAGTAGCATGCATCCTAAAGACAAACAAATTGTATACCCACCTAGAAACAGTGGAAAGACTGACAGACATCTGATTTATTACATTAGCGTGTAACGACTGGTTTGAATAAAACTTTAGTAAAGCCAGTAAAGCATGACTCATAAATCATTGAGTCTGAAAGGTTACATTCACTCACTGGCCACTTTATTAGGTAGACCTTGTACCTAATAATGTGGCACCAGCTTCATGTCTGGTAGCAGCAACAGAAGTTACATGCTGGTCTTCTTCAGGTAATTGCCTAGATATTCTGCTTTGTCACACTTGGAGCGGTGACCCAAACAAACTAAATAAATGTAGCTCATTTGAAGAGTGGAACTAATAACTCAAATAAAAAATATGTTGCTTTTATAAACATCAAGAGATAACAGTGATGTTTTGTTATCATTCAGAGATGTAAAAATGTAAATGTTGTCTAATATCTCAAACCAGCCTATAGCCTCAACAAGTCATTTTCATCCTTCTAATTGTCACATTGTCTCGTTTGATTTGATTTTGAAAACCACAGACAACCATGCCACATCCAAAGAAAAAATATAAAAAGCAATATATAAAATTATCTTTCTTCTTTGGTAGAGCTTTGTCTTAACTAAATACACTACATTGATGCAATGTGATGAGCTGATATGCTTTGAGCTCACAAGCAAGTAAATAGCTCTACCTAATCATGTGCCCAGCAAGTAGACCAAAAATGACTTTGGTCATACAAAGTTTTAATAAATATCTTTGTTGTTTGCAGTTTTGAAGTACCAGTCCCAACTACAGAAAATACAAAGAAGACTTTGTTGGACATACGCCTTAAGATCAGGAAAGTTCCTACTGGATCCCAAAGTTCCCAAAGTGCACCTGGCTTGAGAGGAGAGTCCATGGGAAAAGATGCTCACTAAGGAGTGGCTGGTGAGATGGAGATGGAAAAGAATGGCACTCCTTTGACAAAACACTATCAAAGGACTGTGTCTAAAGTGGGAAGCCCCAAGTTTCTGTTCGCACCCAGGTTATACAAGGCACAAATGGAGTACATGTCTGCAATGCATCATGGGATATGATGTGGAGGACCAGCAATATGTGTTATGAGCCACTGGGACCCAAAAAGTGTTTGCAGTAAGGTGCAGACTGGGAAAGTGAAAGTATTTGCACATTGCATCCATCGCTTGGGTTTGTCACAATCCTAGCAAATCTTTCCTTCTGGAAAAAAAAAAGAAAAAAAAAGAGAAAGACATTCATTAAGTTTATTTTTTGTTTCTTTCAATTTTAGGTTTAGGGTTTTAGAATTTAGGAATATTTATGTATTTATAGTAATTTTTATTTTTTATACTTGATTGGAAAATAAATGAACATAAAAGTAATCCCACTGTTTCTTATTCCCATTTATTCCTAATATAATCTGGAATGACCTTGTGTTGTTTTTCCAAGCCCTTTTTATTTGATGTCTTTTTAGTGTTTTCTTTCAAAAGTGTTGAGTCACTAGGAGGATGAATGTGTATGATTTGTGAAGCTCAAACATTTTGCGAGTTCAAAAGCGCGGCATTGGGATGGATGAATGGTCCTGGAATTCAAGGCTCAATTGAATAATAGGCTCACCTGCTGCATTCAAAGGCCGTGCAGCTTGTGTTATCATAAGGATCTGTCCTCGCTGGAAGGAATGCACTGTTTTGTAACTTCGCTGTGGGCCGCGGTTTGTAGAGAGGTACAAAATGCCCTGACACCCCACATACTTAATGAGTGGCAGCTCAGAACATACCGACCGTGTTTAAGTGAATAAATGGGACACCAACACATCTGCGGCTAAGGGATAGAGTCAACAATCTTTGGTCAAAACAAAAATGTAACGAGAGGTGGTAAGACTAAGAGTATCATTTCAAAGTAGAAAGTACTCATCCCAATATTTACAGTAAAAACACACTGGATAAAAAAAACTTCTCAAGTACTAAGCAACTGTTTGAACGTAACGTATATGTATTTTGTATTTTTTTTGTAAACATACAAATGCCAAAAGCAAATGTATGTATTTGAAAGAATCATTTAAAAAATCAAAGAAACAACAACCATATTTTATAAATTATCTTATTTTTTCACATTATAAAGCTATACCTCAACACACGGAGGTGGGTAAAAGTACTCTTTATAGAGTTTCAAATCTTTACTCAAGTAAGAGTA
>JAVQKG010240923.1:0-18482 GCA_036025885.1 Hypseleotris bucephala
AAAATTTATGGAATTGAAGTCCCCGAAAAAAAATATTGAAAAATGGCTCAGTGGCGGCCCCTGGAAAAGTCAAAATACATTGCGCCTATGGGAGCCTTCCGTACATTTTTTTCATCGTAGAAGAATGAAACTTGGCACAAACATAGCACATGTCAGGAAAAGTAAATTTATAATGGGGTTTCAAAATTTAGTTTGTCCTAGACAGATGCCCTTTGGTATATACATCCTTGTCATGATCCTGAACAAAAAAAACAAAGAGGACCCCACCCTATCTATCACCGTATTAGCATAACCACGCTCCAAAAAGTCAATGGGGAGAAAAAAAAATTAGTTTGTCATAACTGCATGAAACTTTGGTAGACACATTCATGATGTCTCTTGTGACCACGCCTTATCTTCAACAGGAAGTCGGCCATTTTGAATCAAAGATGCCAAAGTTGATTTTGTATTTTAACGTACTCCTCCTAGAGTTTTTATCAGACAGGCTCCAAACTTGGTGAACATTTATTTAATACAGTATTAGCATAACCACGCCCCAAAAATTTGAACAAAGCCAATGGGAAGTAAAAAATTTACTCTGTCATAACCACATGAAAATTGGTAGACAGATCCAACATGAGAGCATGATCAAAAAAGTATTTTGTGACCACGCCCTATCTTCAACAGGAAGTCAGCCATTTTGAATTAAAGATGCCAAGATGGTTTAAATTTTGTGGAATGTTTTAACTAACTCCTCTTATGAACACTTGCGTGTTCTCTGAAATCGTGTCCCCCAGGCGGTCGCATGCCCCCAGCGGTTGCGTGCTCTCGGCGGTCGCATGGGCGGCGAGGGCCATTATCCCCGCTTGCGGGTTTAATGTTTGTTGTTTTTTTATTATAATTTACATGAACATTTTTAAAATTATATTTACAGAAAAGAATATTAAAACTGGAAAGAGAAAGATGTAAAGGTAAATACTTTTAATAATTATTAAAACATTTTTAAATGCTTATTGCTCATCAGTAATGGCTAAATGTCGAAGGCCCGTGTATTAAATGACTTAACTATTCTTTTGCAGAATATAGGAACACACATACTCAAGCGAGTGTGCCTGAGCAGCCTAAAGTTGACAAAGGTATCTAATCTATGATCTACATTTAATTGTCCATATTATGAAGTTGTTTATAATTTTTTCATTTGTTGTGTTTAGAAAAGGTTCGACTGCTCCTTAACAATTTGTGGGCTTGTGTGGAACCAAACCAGAGCATGGACAACTTAAACAGTAAGCTCAGTAGTTATGTGGCTGTTTAATCCAAAATGTGATTGGCCTGAAAAATATATTTTGTCTTTTTCAGAATCACCCCACAGACATTTAATGTGTTCTCCTCCACAAAACAGAAGAGAAGAGAAGAGTGACTCCACCATTTCTCCCAAAATCCAATCCTTCCCAACCACCAACTCTCCAAACAAATCCACATATACTAAATTAAAAACATCACCTCATTTACACAAAATCAGTGGCCAACAAGAATATCAGCACTGCACAAAAAGCACAAAACAGGCATCAAAAACATGCAAGAAGTCACCCAAAAAACAAAAGGTGGAAGACTCGCCTTTGAACGACAGTGAAATCTCCATAGAGGAGATAATGGAGTTATTTAAGCCATTGTTTGCTTGCTTATCTCCATTACCAGACACGGTAAGAATACATTTGTGGTAATTGTTCAAATCTTATTAATGCTAACTTACATTTTTATATATATATGTTTCTTCTTTGTATGATTAATGAATCTGTAATTAATTTTAGTAAATATGCTCAAATTGTAATGCTTTTGCTTGCAGGATACATCAACCAATTACATGGATATATTTGATGGAGATTTGAAAGACTGCAAACCATTTTCTCCACAAGAATTATCGTTGGAAAAGCTACCTGAAGTCTCTGCACAAGAACTTAATGACAGCTCAGAGAACCTTGAAAGTAACCACAGTGAAGAAACATCAAGTCACAATGGCAACATGTCAGAAACAGTGACAACCACACTTTTTACTTTAACCAGTGAAAGTACAAAACCACATTGCGTTGATGTTGAAAATAATACGGCAAATAAAGAAATCTCACTTAGCACTGACAGTCCTGAAAAAACTATGCTTTCTGAACAAGGTGAGCTAGAAGGGGATATAGCTGACGTGGATGTTACAGAAATACCTCCCAATGTTGATGAAAATAATATGCAAGTTGACACCACTGAAGAAGCTGGAGAATTCAAAGGCATTTCTACATCCACTACACCGGTTCAAGATTTTGATACAGATAGTTTCAACAACGACAATGGTGTCAGTCCCACAACCAAGTGTAATTTAAATTTGGAAGCTGGAAATCAAGACACTACTATTTTTCACTCTTTAAATACAGAGAATGATGCCTGCAAGTCAGATAGAGAAGTAAATGAATGTAATGTGTCTCAAGAAAATGAAAACAACAAAACAGAAGATCTCTCTGAAGCAAAAGAACCAATAAACCCGAATCAGTTAGAATTTGAAGGTTTTAACAAGTATGTAGAAGATGTTAAAGATTTTAGTAATGGAACCAGTCCAACTCCATTATTCAAGGATGGTGACCACATGGCAGTCAACAGTGAAGTCACAAACCAAAGTTTTTTATCGTCTGATGTGCAAGAAATGGACATTAATGATTCTCAACCATTAAAAACCTCACACAGTCTTTGCCAACTGCCAGCACCCTCGTGTCTTCCACCATTGACAAAACCTAAGAGGTTAAAGGACAAACATGATGACATCAGTACTGAACAGCTTTCAGTAAACAATTTAGCACCACTGTCAAAAAACAGTAAGGAAGGAGAAGAAGAACATCCTGATGGCAGTGACTTGTGTCCTGCAAATATCAAACAAGATAAAACCAACAAAACCTCAACAGAAGAAGTCACAGAAGAGCTTTCTTCAAATATAGCAGCACAATCAACTGCACTGCAAGAAAATGTTGGGCATGTTCTTATTGAAATGGGCCCACCACTACCTCCTCTTCTAACCCCTGTTTACACTCCTCCCAAGGCAGGTAAACATAATTTAAGAAAAGCCATTGGAAAACTGTCCTTCCCTTCACCCATGGACACATCTTCTCCTAACACTCCTGTTGATGCCAGTGGTAGCAAAGTTTTCTTGTGTATAAATAGTCCAGTTGCCTCAAATGGAGTCCCGTCATCACCTCTCCAGTTTGGTTCTGCCACTCCAAAACATGCTGTGCCTGTTCCAGGACGCTTGCCTTCAACATCAATAAACTCCTCCCACTCATCTACATGTAGTCCATCTCAGGAAAACTCCATGAGGATTCTTGATTCAATGTACCCAGAGATGTCTGCTCGTGCACGGACTTTAAGTATTCTCAAAGGAAATGTCAGTCTAAATTTGTGTTCCTCAGATACTGGGTCATTACCAACTTCAGTGGAAAGTCAGACATCAAGATTTAAAAGTGTCAACTCAGTGTCAACAGCCTTTACCAAAACTGAGACAAGAGGTGCAAAAAGAGCACTGAATTTACCCCAACCTGAAAACAACAAAGTTCTTCGATTGGATAGCCCAGTCCCGAATCAAAGTCCTAAACCGCTGCCTTTGCTCTTGCCTTCAAAAAATGATGAAGAGGTCACCCCATCCAGGCACAATCAAAATGAGGTCCTGGACCAGGGCACATCTTCACCACCAAAGATCAAGTCTCTTTTAAAGAAAATTGAAGACCAGTGTTTTGATCTACTGCCTGTAATTCAGAGCCACTTCTTTGTGGGAAACCTGCCCAAGAAACCGGTTTTAAGAGATGAGGAGAGAGAAGTCCTGTCTATCATATGTCACAGCAACACGGTTAGTATGTTTTGTTTTACGCAATGTTTACCTACACATTTAATGCTTTGTAATTTTATATATATATTTTTTTACTTTATTAGTGCGTTGGACATAATATGATGTTGGCCATTGAGCAGAAAATAAAACAGACAAAGAAATATCCAATTGCAAGTTACCTGCAGGCCCTCTGTAGAGTCTACATAGGCATTTGTCGACAAAGCAAAAATTGGGATAGAGCTCGGATACTTGCCTACAGTATGCTCTCTGAAGGTAGTGTCGTTTGTATACACACACACACACACGCCTTGTCTCTGAATAGTGTGAAAAATATGTTTGTAAATATGTAGTTGGATGAATACAGTATACAATAATTGTCTTTTTTTTTCCTGTGCCTTTAACAGGCTATCCAGATGCTGCAAAAAATATTTTATTTATGGTTACAACATGGCCCAGTGTCCTCTCAGACAATAGTCTGTTGTGCCAGGCAATACACGCGGTCACAAAATTTAAAACACCCAATGAGCTTCTCAACTGCATATCTGCTTATCTTGGCTGGGATAAGGTAAATAAATTCAAGGGAAACATTGGCGAGAACACATTTTTAACTCTTAACTGATGGATTAAATACAATATATTGTATTCTTGTTTGCAGAAAGGTCCCTGTGAGATTAGCACCATAATTTCCCAAACTCTGTCTGAGATCAGGTCAGGATCAACACTGTCATTTGTAGCACACAATAAATATGGCACTGACCTGGGGCCTGAGGCTTGGCAGCATGTTTTTACTCTTCAGCTTCTGTGTGCACAGAAAGAATGGAAGTGGACTTATGAACATTTGTTGAGGTACAGTATACTTTTGATAATTACTTTCACATATATTATTCATTCTGGAGAAGTATGTTTCTTTGAAGTTCTTTGAGTTTTTAATACTTGATTTTGATGACAGTAAAGAGCTTTGGCCATTAATGAACACGTGGGTGACACAGCCCAGAGACCAGCAAGCTCCTGTATCTGATGTGACTGTTGCTACTGTCCTCAGACTCATTGGTAAGCCTGATAAATTAGTGTCAATATATTTAACTAGTTGTGTGGCTTCTAAATCCAAATTTTGTTCTCTTGGAAATAAATAGGACGGCTTGGTCAGCTTGGCATAAAACAAAAGTCTATTTCTTCTGTCATAACAATTGCTAATGTCATCAACACTTTTGGAAAACATGGGCAGTCTGAAGGTATGTTTTTAAATCTCAGGCAATGCTAATGCGGTACTCTGTGCTCCCTCATTGCCATAATTTTCTTCTATTTCACAGGTGTTCCTTGGGATGTTCAGTTGGCTGCAGTCTATAGTATTTATGACTTGTCTCCATGTGATCCCAAAAAAGCCCTAGATGCCCTTGCAGGATGGAGAGAACAAACTATTCAGAAAGTCCCGCCTGGCATCACCAGCTGCATTAACCAGTTAGCTTCAGTGTGTCGACAGGTCAAGAGCTAAGGTGGGCGAAAGCCTCGGGTATTCCCTGTGAGGAAAACTTCACACCTACACAAACCTTATGTAACTTAACTCAGATTAGAACACTAAAAGCAATAGGGCATTGAGTTTGGATAGAAAAGTGTGTCGCTTTAATGTTCATTTTTAATGTTTTTTCAGAAAGGATTTTTTAGATTCAAAAGGCATTTTGTCTAAACAATTTTATCTGTCAGTTTAGGCCTACTTGAATACAAAAGTGACTTTCATTTAAAAGTATACATGGGTTGAGAAAATATGTTTGTGCTACCGTCTTTATTCAGTTGTTTGTATATATGTACCTGTATAGTCTGATGAAAATATTGTACATCTTAAGGATACCAACATCTTTTTTCCCCAATTAAAATTTATATTTTCTGAACTACATAAACTTAGATGAGCATGTCTTTCTTAGTCAGGTTAGACTGACAAGCATAAATTATTCTGTTTAGATCATTGAGGGTATATAGCAGTATGGTTTAGATGCATAAACAAAATTTAAAAAAAACACTACAGATTAGACCCTATATTAACTCTTAACACATTTTGAATTTTTTTTTTAACAAAGGCTGGGGGGGAGCAATGAACCCTCAAATTACTGGCGTCTGAGCCATACATTTCGCCGAACCCGCTTGTTGTTAATATACCATTTTAACCCAGGCCTTTCCGTATGTGATCTTCAAAATAAAAGCATGGAAATAGAGGCACACACAAATTACGTATTTATAGTCCTTATTATAAATAAATCATAGCCATAGATTACACAATGAGAAAACAGGTAGATCTTGCAGAATGAGTATGTTTAAATGTATTATAGTTTACAGTAATAAAATTTTTAATTTCAAAGTTCAATTCGACTTCCGGTTATTTTGGTCTGTTGGCATTTAACTTGACAGATTTCGGAGCACAGTGGGGTGTGTTCAAAGATTTAAATCCCTCGAACATGCGCAGAGCAGAATTTGTGCTTTTGGGTGCGCCATATTGGCTGGTTTACATGGGGAGTGGAGTTGAACAAGCGGCTTAAAAATCCGAATCAGTTTTCCAGATATGAAGCACGTTAAGGGTAAAAAGTAACTTCGCGCGGTACGATTGTATCGTTTCCTTGAATACAGCGTGTTTAATTTACTTGCCATTTTGTTGTAAGCGGTTGTCTTGTGAAGTCCAATGGATCCCAGGACCCCTTGGTTACAGCAGGAGCACAAGCGTCCTGCCAATCCCCTGTGGATGCACATTTGGGAAAACTCTCAGGGATATGGGGCCAACTCCGGTAACGTCAACCTTCCACATCAGTGCAACTTTGCAACGCAAAACGCGTACAACTCCCCGCACTTAAATGGCGAGTATTGCAAAAATGAAGCTACGCCGTCGGGGGTAGTTTTAGGAAAACTGCCGAAGCGAGACAGTAGCGTTGACAGGGGAAGTGTCCGGAGGAAAGGCTCGCTGTCGCCGTCCTCCTCCTCCCTGGACTCAGAGGCCGAGAGCTCCTCGCCCTCCGGCTCCACGTTACAGATAGACAATCTGAACGCTGCAGAAGATGCGAGTCAGTTCTTACATTACGACGAACACGAGTTGAACGAGAACAATCTCCGACGCCCCCCTCCACCGTTTCTCATCGTTCAGCAACACTGTCGCAGCATGCAACAATCTGCCGGCCACACTCCCACCGGGATGAAAAATCAGCATGGGAGCAAGCACCACTACCAGACACACTCAAACACCCGCAGGAGGCACTTCAACAGGGCGAACACCTTTCACGGCATTCATCCGCTGCTCACATATGGCTGCAATGGAAACTACGTGGACTCCTCTAGTAGCCTGTGGAAAACCCGGCGCTACAGTCCGGGTATTAACGGGTAAGAGAATTCAAGAGGACACAGAAATTATACACAGGTGTAACCTCTTCACTTTATCCCCTATTTTTGTATTATAGCTGTAAGAAATAATAATTGTATAGTTGTTTTGCCCTATGAGCCTGCCTTTACTCTGAGAATCACTGGACAAAATTATTCGTCTTGAACATTTAGTTCATAAACCACACTGTGTGAGCATCTTTAACCCGTCAAGTGTATTTTGCAGCCTCCATGAAGAAATCGTGGACTTCTTTAACTTCATGTCCCCACGACCTGAAGAGGAAACAATGAGGAGAGACGTTGTGAACAGAATAGAGATTGTCATAAAAGATTTGTGGCCATCAGCAAGGGTAAGTACTTTTCTAAGCTGATGTGCATTTGTACTGCAGTAGTTTATGAAGTGCAAGTATGTATTGATGAGATTCCTTTTAGCTAGGAGGATGAGCAATAAAAACAAGTAATAGCTACACACAAATGTCTTCTTTAAAAACTTAAATAGACCTGCCTGAAGTTAAAATGCACCTACACAGCCCAGTGATTCCTTATAAACTGCACACTTTTAGACTTTCATTAAAGGTGCTGTATAGTGCAGACAAATTGTACTTGCCAACAAATTACATTTCTAACAAATGTTTTAAGACAATCCCATATGTAGAAATTCTCACTGGGTTTCACTGCATAACTTACGCTTCCAAGATCATGCTGTACAAATATTTGACATTTGTGGAGGAATCTTGCTTCTTGGCCAAAATGGTGTGTTAAAAGATTGAGAAATTCCTTTAGCTGGACAATCCCCTCATTATAAAATTGCACCATTGATTAACATTGCACGTGACTTAATTATTTTTTGTGTAGTAAATTAAACACAGTAACTAAGGAAAAAACATGTTGCATTCCATATTCATACAATGTGTTTTCTCAGTCAATCTTCAAATTTTACAGGTAGAGATATTTGGCAGCTTCAGCACAGGACTTTACCTTCCAACAAGGTAGCTATGTTTTTATGTTTTTTGGCATTTGCTTAGAGTACTTTTTGTCTAATACATTGCCATGATTTCTAACACTAATATTTGATTTGTTTTTTAGTGACATTGACCTTGTGGTCTTTGGAAAGTGGGAGCATCCCCCATTGCAGGAACTTGAACAAGCCTTGAAGAACAACAATGTTTCTGGGCCATACTCTATCAAGGTCCTTGACAAAGCTACAGTAAGTCACAGCTTAACACAATAATATAAAATGTGTAATTTTAAAACTATATGGTCTCTTTTTTCATTGGGGGGAAAATAATACTTTGTCTTAGGTGCCAATCATTAAGCTAACTGACCATGAAACGGAGGTGAAAGTCGACATAAGCTTCAATGTAGAGACTGCTGTTAAAGCAGCACAGTTCATCAAGAGTTACCTCAAAGTGAGTCATACACTGTCACGATTGTCTAGGCATGACATTTTGTGCAACATTTTTATATGAACTTTTTCTTTAAGAAATATCCAGTTCTTCCTCCACTCATCTTTGTCCTGAAGCAGTTTCTGCTACAGAGGGATCTAAACGAAGTGTTCACTGGAGGCATCAGCTCCTACAGTCTTATACTCATGGCTATCAGTTTTCTGCAGGTACTCAAAGAGCTAAATAACCTTTCACTTAAGGAAAAAGGATGCTTACATTGCACTTAAAATTACTTTGGGTGGTCACTGGCCCTGTCACCCATATTGGCATTGTAAAATATTTAGAACTTGCGTGTTTAATTGTAATTGTGAGAAACCATATGAATCAAATATATTTTTCTGGCTCCATAGTTTAAAAAGTATTTCCACTGACAAGTATTTCCATGGGTTTTGTTATCTAACTTCTGTTATGTTCAAGCTAATTTCTGTCCTGTATTTACAGTTGCACCCTCGGATCGACACACGCCGTTCCAATATCAATCTAGGCATCCTGCTCATCGAGTTCTTTCAGCTTTATGGTCATGATTTTAACTACATGAAAACTGGCATAAGGGTGAAGAATGGAGGTGCATACTTGTCAAAGGAGGATATGCTTAAAACAACGAGCTGTGGAAACAGGCCTTCAATGCTCTGCATAGAAGATCCAGTACAGCCAGGTACTGTACAGTAAAAAAAAAAAAATCATTAATTGTCTGGTAGATCTTTGTACTACAAACTGTAGTGATTAATTACCGGTATATTATGTTCTATATATCTTAACAGGAAATGACGTTGGAAGGAGTTCTTATGGTGTGCTGCAAGTCAAACAAGTGTTTGACTTTGCTTGTATGGTGTTGACTCATGGAGTGACGGCCCTGACACGTGCCTATCCAAACAGGGAATATGACAGGTAAGTTTACAATGGTATATTAAGATACGCAAAGCTAACCAAAGGCACATTTTCATACATAATGTTTTTGTGCTATGTCAATTCTGTAGTACACTAGGACGCATCATCAAGGTCAGTCCAGAGGTATTGGCCTACAGAGAGTGGACAATCAAGAAGTGGGGAGCAAAGCAGTATGGCAGGCAAGAAAATCATGGTAAATCAATTGGCATAAATAAAATCTGAAAAAATATGATTTTATTAGTTAAGTTGTTAATTAAAATATTTTTCAGCTGATATACAAACATGTGAGCAAGACCTTGCACGGCTTATGTTGGTTTCTATGGAAGACCAAAGAGACACCACCTCTCCACTAAGCGCTGACTCTCCCTCACCTTCTCCAGTCTTCCTCCCAAGCCCTCAGCATCACTCTTCATCGTCTTCTGCTTGCTCTCTCTCCTCCTCTTCAGGAAGTGATGCTGTAAGTAAAATGTGTAGTGTATTGAGACAGGTCTGAGATGTGGAATTGGATAAATAACCCTTGTGTATATATTAGGAGTCTGACACGCCTCCAAGCAGCACTGCTGCTATCCAACTTCACCCACTCAGCCTGGCCTCGGTCCACTCGGTTATCCAGATGGCCACAGACCTAAGAACCACACTTCCAGCTGGCTTTATCCCGACTGCTCCTCAGGTGGGGTTTGTTTTGGGAAAACAAAAATTGTATTCTGTTACCCTAGTATAACTTAAACTATATTTGTTATTTCAACTTATTTCTTTAGGTCCAGATGCACCTCCCTGACGGCCTGAACATCCAGTCTTTATCAGAGTGCCAGTTCTACCATGATAATTCACCTTCCATCAATGTGGTGCATCGTCACGCCTCACAGCCTATGTCTCCTCACACACTATCGAGCCCTCTGCCCAGTCCCATCCACCAGCTGCAGCACCATCACCTCGGAGGACACCACGGCTACAATTACCCCATGAGATCTAACTCAGTCGGCTCCATCGAGCCACATGCGTTCAGCTTCAAGCACAACCAAATTAGTAGCCTTCGAGCGCAACATCAACTCCCAGGTAACTTCAGTCCACAGAGACGGTTTGTCCCACAGAATCACAATTCAGCACCAGTTTTTAGGAACCAGCAACAACAGTGCAACAAGAACACCTGGCGGCGACGGAAAAGGGAGAATCTTCAGACATTGAACCAGAGTAGATAAGGCCAAGATAAGCTGCCTAATTCACCCTGACGTGGATTTTTCTGAAAAAACTCAACTCAGATTGCAGAGAGATTAGGTGAAAGTACTTGTCTTTGATCGATTGTTTCAAGACGCATACAAGATGACATTGAATGGCCCAACAGGATCAAGTCTATTCAGGTTCCTTCCCACTATTTAAACTGACAATTATTTTTGGTTTGCCCTAAATTAAGCTCCCACTACTAACAGGCTCACACCTCATCCTGTGGGCAGTCAGACGGTCTTCCTTTCAAATTTGATGCACACCAGCACAGACTTGAGTTGAGTCAATTTACTGTATCCGAAGCTAGATCTTACCAGTGCCATGGAGATACAAACTGGTGGGTCTGAAGAGCTTAAGCAAAGAACTTTTCCAAGCATCTTGCAATTTGTAACATCATGTGCCATAAATGAGCAGGTCTGCCAAACCTTACCTGATCCAATTGATGCTGTTACTTTTGCTAGGTCTTAAGATCAGGTTTTGGGCTCTAAAGTCAATCTCCATTGCTAAGCTCTTGTTCCAGCTTTCACTCACACCTGTGAATGGTATCCTGGACTAAAGTGAAGCACTAACTTAACCTATGCAGCAAATGCTGACTTGGTGTTTTTTTTTTTTTTTTTTGGTGTGAAGGCACAAAATGGACCTTGTCTCAAGGGCTTAAACTGTGATTACCGGTTTTGAATGTACCAAGTGTTATTTTTTTTGTATGTGGTTGTTCATGTTTTTGTCACAAAGGGAATTTTTTTTGTTCACATTGGCACTATTTTTATTTTACTCATTACTTGCATTTATGTGCAATAACTTTTTACGTTTTTATTTAATTTATTTCACTTTTTACTTTAGTAGGGGTTTCCCCCACTGTTTTGTTTTATTTCATGATATCCAACTGTGCAATAGATGGATTTAAGGGCCTTGAAGGAATGATGTGTATACAGCTTTCTGACTGAGGGGGGAGCTATGGTTTTGCAACATGAGTAATGTGCCAAAAAGCCTCTGCCATTTTACTCATGTTTTGTTTGCCACTGCATTATGATCACTTGAATTTTTTGCCTGTCAAATCTTCTTGCCACACCTGTTAACGCCACTACTCAGTAGACTCTTTTTGGGTGTATGCTCTCTTTATTTATTGAGGACATGCTCCTTCAGCAGTGTTTACATGCCATTACAAACCAGTTGGTGCTAACTATTACCAGCAAAGTGCTTGATTTTTGTCTTTTCTACTCAATTTAGATTGAGCAGTAGCTTGACTGCCTCCTCAAATGACCAAAATACACCCTAGTCCCTTGTTTCTGTCCTTACTGCCAATTTTACTTCTAACATTTCATTTTTACAAGCCTCTTATAGGCTTGAACCTCAGAGGTTGATCCTATTGCTTTAGCATCATGTCACTGAAATTCAATGAGAGCAGACACTATTCTAGGGTCCCTCCAGTATCTAAAGTATTTCTAAGACAAGGCTGCACAGTTTGCACAGCAATCCGCAAAGAACTTGAGCTTGGGACGTTAAAATCATTCTGGCAAAAAATTACAGTATCAGTCTTTAATTTAGACTAACTGGTGGCAATCATTTCAAAGAGTCTGTGTTTTGTCTTGATAACACGAGCATTATCCCGTTTCAGTGCAGCTTTTTATTACTCCTTATGGAGGATAGTTGCTTTTTTGTTGCCAAGAACCAAATCCCTTGCTAATATCTGTGTCATTAATGGGTTGTAATGTGTAAATTTCTTGATATAGATGTGTACCTTGTTTTTTATGTAAAAGGTTTTCTATTTTTTTAAATAAACATTTTAAACTCCTATTTACAACTACATTGTTGGGCCCACGAGGCTTCACTTTCCATGTGATTTCAGTGATCCCTGGAATTTCCATCTTTAAAGAAATGCTTTAACATTAACCACACCAAACATGTAACTACCACTGATAGTGTTCATATTACTAATCATAAGGTGTTTCGATGTCCAAAATTACATCTAGAGAAATGAGAAAGAGCCATTTATTGCCAAAAGTCCAAAATGTGCACGTGTAAAGAGCCGCAATGCACAAAAGATGCATAGCAACAGTATTTAGTTATTTAACCACATTTTCTTGTAATAATATTCTAAGGAGCAACTTTTTAAACACACAAGGACACAAAGTTTTTCTAAGTTAAAAAAAAAAAAATTTATTGAACAACACAAGTATTTGTATATCAATACATCCACTGACTTAAACTTTTGTGTGAAATCATCCTCTCATGTCAGATTTAATTTTGTGTAAGTTTTTTGTGTTTTCTGATGAAATGACTTAGGCAATTATTTTAAGAAGGTGTTGAATATTTTATTCAGCTTTGGCAGACTTGAGATGGCAGAGGATAGTTACTGTATGTATATAGTAATGACCGTTTGAGAGCTACCTTCAAACTGTGTAATTCCTTGTCTTCTTTCTGGGGGGCACTGTTGTATCATCATGAAAACAGTATAAGCCTTAAGACATACTGTGTTGACAGTGGGTGTGGGTGAGTAAAGTGACAAATACAGAGAAGCCAGGTAAAACGGCTTATCCAGAATTTCAATTGTTGAAGGTTAGTGAATGTAATGTAAGCATTTTGTTTCAATCGTATGTCCTTCCTCAGACGCCTTTTAGTCTTTCTCTAGTCAAACCGCTGACTAAGACCTCAGGAAATTAGATCCAGCTCCAGTGCCGTCATCCTTTTCTTGGATGTCTTTTCACAGATGATTAAATAGTAGAGATACTTTGGCACCAGCTATTGTTCATAATAATATTAAAAGCTGGCCTTAGTCCCATGGGGCATGTTAACTAGATTAGATGAGAGGGGAAGCACTGATCCTTTGCTACAAGGCAAATGACATACAGGTCTACAGTAGCCTACACACATGCACACTTAATTGACAAGAATTGCAATTCTTATCTTTAATTTTTTTTGTAGCGCTTAACATGTAAAATACATATCCTTTGACTTAAGCATACAGTTAAATGGAGGGAAAGTTTCCTCATGGTGCCATTAATTAGCTTTGATGCATAGTGTTCACTGGGGCTCTTGTGCTACGTAGAGGCAAAGCTTGCTGGTCTTCTGATCTCATATAGCCTCTAGGTAAACAGTGATGTATTCTCTTAGATCATGTCCATTTTAACCCAATAAAAACATAAACATTCATTTAATTGTATAATAAGCAGAGTTGCTACATTTTAATTATAAAAAAATTAAGTTTAATTAAAAAAAAAATCTCTATGGATAAATCTGCATATGCAAACATATTTCACATATTTCATAAAACTGTACAGCAATTCCATGTTAAAAGTGCATAGGTTCCTACTTAAATTAACAGCCATCTTGGCATTGAAAAACTCAAAGGGCAGATTCTTATTTTCTTATTTAGCACATCAGAGTTTTACACAATTGTATTTCCAAGTTGGGTAAGGTAGCAATATCTATTCAAGGGAAGAATATTGTTGGCCTATTTGTTTGAATGCTCTAAATGGCTCTGTGAAGTCTGGATAGTCAGCAAATATGTTTCCAGCACATTATGAAAAAAGGTGTTACTCGAAATGACAGGCTTATTCGTTCATTTTTTCCATTACATTTTGGCCATTTTCCCAGCCATTTCTTTGTTGGCTTCACAAACAAAAGGGAATGTGATCAAAGGCTCAGCTCCTCTTGACAACCCCATGTTTGTGTGCTCAGATTTTAGCTAATATGCTATTTACAGCTCTGAGCCAGACCGAAACCGTGCCCAATATCACAGCAGGGCCTGGGTGACATATTGCATGCTCTATGCCACATTTCCTGTTGAATATGTTTTATCAGTATTCATACAAAACAATACTGTCCAGTAATGAATGGAGCTGTGCCATATGTCACACTGCCATGTAAATGATAGATGAAGCCTAACACAAAGCATATATTGCCTTATTTCACAAGAATGGGTTACATACTGTGTTTGTTATGCTTTGGAGACTACGGTTGACTCTCTTGCCACTTTATTAGGTAGACCAAATTACCTGCCTGCAGCTTAGATAAGTTATCAGTCTATCACATGACTCAAACCAAGCAGCAAGATAAGAAGAAAAATGTGCATATCACCTTTCAAGATACCCAAAGAACTTTACAACTAAGTCCATAATTCATTCACTCCACATTCTTTTAGTTTTTGTTTGTTTCAATGTGTTTATTTGAGCAACGTATCAAAAATAGTATTACAACATGTGAGATGTAACACACAAAATCAGGACTGCTGCTCAAAGGGAGTAGGAAGAAGTAATAAACCACCTCGTAGTGGTTAGGTTTGCCACAGGTGCCCTGGGGCAAACTGACAGAGACATACAGCAGCTGCCATTCCGCACCTGTAGCCTGGTTGTTGGTTAAGTGTCTTGCCCAAGGACACAAAGACAGTTTGAACAGTTTGGAGCGGAATTCAAACTGCCAACACTCTGGTTATAGGACTATTTCTGTCGTCCAAATAAAGGTGATTTAGTAACTTGCTGTGGTGCTTGATGCCAGGTGAACCATATCAGAAATTAACGATATCCTGGTATTTTCAGATAGAAGTGGTGTCTAAGGCAAATTGAATGGCCTGAAAAAAGATATATCCAGAGAAAGGACTCAGTAGGGTGTCACAGGTCAGGAACTAGTTTGAGGTTAAGATGGAAACTCGCTATACCAAGATCTGCAGAAGAACAACTCTGAAAAGATGAAAAAACATGAAGCAGATACTGTACATATCACTTTCCTAGTTACAAGCCCTGTTTAATGGAGTGGCCAGAGACTGCATGTCAACCCTCACTGAAATAACACTACAGCATCATCTTTATTTAACTATATGCCTATCATGTGACTCCTTTCACCGCCAGCCTCATGAGCCGTAATGGGGCCATTTCCATTCATATCTTTAATTTTACTTGGTTGAGTTGAGAGTCCTGATGGGTTGAGCATTTTGGATTCCACCTGGTAAAGCAGCCCCATTCATCACTCTGGATAAAGATCACTAATGACCGGTGAAAAACAGGATTCAGGTACCCCACACACAAACTCCTTTTCTCTTTAAATAATGGCCTCTCTTTACGAAACATCTATTGACTCAGAGATCCTTGAAACAGACATGGTTTGACAAGGAGAGCATTGAGGTAATGACAGGTTTGAGTTCAGTTCTTTTATTGATGGTCTAATAATAGTTGGTGATTCAGAGCTGTGTCTTTTATCTCACAAAGATGACCTAAATATGACAGTGTATTTCATTTATATCAACGGATGATGTTCTGTATTTCCAAATGCACGTTTACCTTAAAGTTAGCATCCGCATCAAAATGTTTTATTTATGGGTTTAATACTCAGATCACTCATTAAAACCATAGGAACTTCACTTCAAACACTGTGTTGACTGCCTGATGTAAACAGACTACTCTAACTATATGCTTATCAATATGTATGACTTTGGAAAATCGCTTAACTGTTTCCATTTGTTGGATCTTTTTTTGTCTCTAGTTTTCAAGACATTTTCAAAATACAAAATTATTGCAAATGATATTAGTGTTTTCTATTTATTTGTATGTATTTAATGTACAGTATATGTATACATTCAAAACAGTGACCACTAAAGAAGAAAAAAGGTGAGGATTTGTAATTATCTGCATATTTTGTGATGGTGCCATCATCATTTCATGAAAACTGCATCACAGATATTGAATGTAATGATAATCTGAATATGGTAAACTATATATTGTGCAGTTAAACAGAAGTAACATAAGCTAACATATGCATAGACATAAAGCCACCGCCTGTGAACATTTTATTTCTTTTTGTGTTATATACACAAAATAGTAATATAGCAGGCTGCATATAAAATCCTCCTCATATTTGACCATCAGTGTTGTCATCAGCATGTTGGCCAGCAGGTCATAATCTCAGATGTGTTCAGCACAGCTTTACCCTCATCTAAATGAGGCTTCATGGCTGAGATGGAAGCCATCCCAGTGTGAAATAGAAGCTGTATGAAGACGGTATTTCAGCTTGACAAGTGGGTTGAATATAGCCGGCAGTGTTGGGACACCAGGGGAGACTGACAGGTAAATTGACTGTTGGATGATTAATTTTCCATGCATAGATACAGATCTTCCTCAAGTGTCGGTTGAAAGTCATTTTTATGATGGCTGAGGATGACTTATAATTGCTTAATTTTCCTGTGTGTCCTGCTCACAGTGAGGCAACAGATTATAGATAAAGTAAATAAATGGAGATGCTCATCAGACTGAAAAGTGAGGTTGAAAAGATGAAGGCGCTGTTAATGTTTAATGGATAATGCATAACGAATGGTGGTTTAAAACATCATAGGGTTTGAATGTAAAGTAGTGTTTTACTTGTGCGACTAAAATGTGTAAAGTACGGGCAGAGCTTGTTCTTAAAAGAATACAGCATACAACTTTTTCATCTTTGTTGTCTATGCTGCAGAATTGGCCGTTTCAGATTGTTGTCAGCCGCAGCGTGAGAAGAGATACATCCACTCTCAATATTCTCCAGGGAAAACATGTGAACAGAATCTCAGCTGGAAATGTTGGGTCGGCTCCAGCAGTGTTATGTACTGAAAGAAGATGTGGCCTGGTGCATAGGAGATAGGAGAGCAGCACTTTGAACAAAAATTGCGGAATAGATGGCACCTTTCATCCTTGCAATGCAAAATCTAAATGTTAATCTTACATACTAAAACAATAGCAAACTAATTGACTTAAAATTTGACTTCAAAAAGTGAAATAAACTTAAGACTTCATAGTACAGCAAGTGATGATTTTTCAAAATGACATGACAATGACCTGTGCAGTAAGATGCATTTACCTTTTAATTATATAGTTGATATTGTAGTTTGAGGTTGCTTAACTCAGCTACAATGGGCTTCAACCAGTGTACACCCTATGCAATATGTGAATTATGTGAATTATGTGAATAGTTTATATTTGCATTTATAAATTAATTTACTAATATTATTTGAGACTATTGGAATTGCTTTTACCAGATTTCAAATAATGTTAAATTCTCAAGTTTATTAGTTTTACAGAAAACCTGCAGACGTCTTCACAAGTCTTCAAGTCTCTTGCTGTCGCCATGTTCGCAAACATCTGTGGCCCTTTAATGACGACAAGGCTTTAATTACAGTCCCTATTCATTAACACATTCTGCAGCACATGCGAGCCAGTCAGCTGTGCACCGTATTTTAAGATGTGTCAAAAGTGCAAGTCTGTCAGCACTCTGTCACGCTCTCACCGGCTTGGCAATTTCTGCATTTATCAACTTAGGTTCAAAAATAATGTGTGAGGAGGATCAAGACACATGTTGATGCAATGCTCACAGATCACTGCCACTACACCTGTTTTACGTAGGTGGTGTATAGGTAAATGTTGCTATAATTAGCTCACTCTCTCTTAGATGAAAAAAGCTTTCAAGCTCAAGATGAGAAATACAAACACTAGCTACAGGAAATGAATTAAATGAAGTAATTTGTATGAAACCACTGTTTAAATGTTGTATAAAGAGACAGCTCTCAGGGTGGTCTTCTATACACATTCCTCTTGTTGACATTTTTCATTGAGAAACACATATTTAACAACTCTGAATTAAAACTTAACTTAAAACATATTAAATTAAAAATATAGCCGCAAGCGGCGATGATCGGCCCTCGCCATTTGTTACCTATCTGGAGCCCCGCCAGAGGCGGGGTTTTATTTTCGGTCTTTCTGTTGGTTGCCTTGTAACACGATAAT